>JACYXH010000802.1:8642011-8692011 GCA_026745465.1 Lota lota | reverse complement strand
CTCAAAAACGTCTATCAGCCTCGCATTTTTACCAGAAGCTAGCCTTGACCGCCCAATCTCCGGAGAGGATTCCTCCCATAGCCCTAAGAAGCTATGAAGGCTTACAGCTGCAGGCACACAGAAGAATTACGGACAGAAAAAACAAATAGAACTTTTTCCGCCATGATCCAAGAAGAGTTTTTCTCCTCTTTCCCCGGCAATTGATACGGTGATACACAGCCCACGAACTATGGTCAAGGGGGAAGGACGAAGCGGGAAAGTGCCCCACCGACCCAGCGAGCACCTTGAAAGGAGGATAGGAACACCGGATTTTATCCTCCACGAGAGGAACAGTCATCCCGTAACCCGCCGAAACAACAGGATCAACAATATACAAGACCGTTCCACCAGACTTCGTATTTTGACAGGCAAAGCCCCCTGGATTTAGGATCAGGCGGGAGAAAGGGCACACAAGCACCAAGACGACCCATAGAAAGCCCACCACAAGGAGGGGGAGGACCCCCAACGGGCAGAAGGCCCCCATACCTATCCCAAGAAGATTATCTCAAATTAGATAAAGCTGGAAAGGACGCTCTCCGAGCCGAACGAGACCGAGCGGCCGGAGGGCCCAGGAACTAATGGAGTCCCAGGTACGGGCCATAATCGACGGTGCTTACTGGGAGGGAAATAATATCCACGCTAAAGTGGATGGAAAACCCTACCTAGTGGACACCGGCGCAGAGGTGTCAATGACCCGTAGAAACCTGAAAACAATCGGACACCTGAGAGTACAGCTAGCAAACGGAGAAGTAAAAACCATGCCATTCGGAATCTGAAAAGGAGTCGTGTGGTTAGTAGGGCCAAATGATTTAGTCACCATGGAAGATTTGAAAGAATTACAAAAACCAAAGAAGCAAAGGCACCCTATGAGAAAGAAATTAACAAGGTTACAGGCTAAGTTACTTAAGATTGGATGCATACCTGAAGGTTCTGTCCCATCCCCGGTATGGTATAAAACTATTGATGTACCAGCGGTGAGAGAAGAAAAAATAGAGGAAAGTGATTTTACTGAGGGTGGAAAACAAAAATTAAGAGAAATATTAGAAACAGCAAAAGTCAGCCATTTCAAGAATGACTGCGGCACTTTACCAACCCAATATACCCACACTATAATAGGAGGAGTGCACCCTGCTGTGTGACAATATCCCCTACACCCAGAGGCGGTTAAAGAAATGGATCTAATTGTAAAGGAATTAACAACATTAGAAATAATCCGGGAAGAGCCTAATCCTATGACAAACAGCCCAATACAAGCCGTAAAGAAACCTGATGGGTCATGGAGACCTGTTATCAACTTTAAAGCACTAAATAGACGAACTGTGGCAAATAAATCAAGCTTAATAAATCCACAAGGTACGTTGAAAACCCTAAAAGTTAAGAAGTTTAAATCATGTATCGACCTGTCAGACGGATTCTTCTCCCTGCCTTTGGCCCGACAATCGCCAGCTAAAACGGCGTTCACGCACCGAGGAAAGAGTTATGTGTGGCAAAGATTGCCGCAAGGATACAAGAACTCTCCGAATGTTTTTCAGTCAGCCGTGATGGAGGTACTAGACGGACTAAGGGTTTCCATCTATATAGATGATGTGTTCATCGCAGATGATACAGAAGAGGAACATCTACAGCAGCTAGAGAAAATAGTACAACGGCTGGCAGAAGCGGGATTGAAATTGAATCTAATAAAGTGCCAGTTTGGACAATTCCAAGTCAATTACTTAGGCTTCCAGATCTCCACAGACTTAGGGTTATCGGACGGTTACAGAGGGAAAATTGAAAAAATCATTCCCCCAACCACGATAAGAGAGTTACCGTATTTTCCGCACTATAAGGCGCACTTAAAAGCCTTTAATTTTCTCAAAAAACGACAGTGCGCCTTATAATCCGGAGCGCCTTATATATGGATCAAGGCGCTCTGTCAAAATGTTTCAGTATGAAAAACCAATAAAAACAATTTAATAATAATAAAATGTTTCAGTACGACTGGTAAACTACAAAGCCGCACCGCTTGCAGCATTACGGCTACTGTAGTCAGTAAACACCGGTACTGTGCTTACTCACAGTCCCACACCACTTGTGTGTGTATAAAGACCCCAAGATGGCACCTTTCAAGAGACCCGCTTACGACGCAGAGTTCAAGCTCAAGGCTGTCGGTCACGCAGTAGAATATGGGAATAGAGCAGCAGCGAGAGAATTCAACATTAATGAGTCAATGGTACGGAAGTGAAGGAAGCAAGAAGATGACCTGCGCCAAGTAAAAAAGACGAAACAGAGTTTCCGAGGGAACAAAGCGAGATGGCCACAGTTAGAGGACAAACTCGAACAGTGGGTTGTTGAACAGAGAGCAGCAAGTAGAAGCGTCTCTACAGTCACTATTCGAATGAAGGCAACAGCACTAGCACGGGACATAAACATCGATGAATTTCGAGGCGGTCCTTCTTGGTGCTTTCGTTTTATGAAAAGACGTTAATACGGTAATATGCACATCAACGTTTGAACAACGTTACCATGGGAGTGAACGGAGTTGTCAGAACGCTTAATAAAGTTTGACTTTATCTGACTGTTTAGTTGACATTCCCTTTAGCACAGCTCCAGCTGGTGCAGGGTTCCCCAATTAAATTTCCAAAAGGGCCAAATTTGGTCAGACATGCCAAGCCGAGGGTCAACATGTTTGTTGTTTTATGTTTTATCAGTTTTCACTTCTATTTTGATTTTATAATTATTAGCAGTGCTGTTAAGAGTCACATAAGAGAAAAATACTAAATAAGTCCAAAACCAACTATTTTATTATGAAATGCCCCTGGAGCATATTCTGTGCAAACAGTCAGCAAACAAAAAGTCCAGCAAACACATTCACACACACACACACACACACACACACACACACACACACACACACACACACACACACACACACACACACACACACACACACACACACACACACACACACACACACACACACACACACACACACACACACAGCGCCCACTTCTGTCTGGAACACCCAGGCTTTGGATATCTGCGTTCAGGCGGTCTTTCTAAGAAGAGACAGAAGGACAAACACAGACAGACAGAGATTTTTAGTTAGGTACTTTTCAAATGTGTTATCAGAATATGCCACAATCATCTTTTAACTTTTAAAATATGTGAACCAAATAATTTCAAGCTGTTAACGACCAAAAGTGTTTGATTTTAATGTTACAATATAATTAATTAGCTTTTATTTGTGTATTATTTTTTTATTGCTGTGTATTACGTTTTAAATTATACTAACTAGTTGGATGCCATTTACTTTTTTTAAGCTGTGTAGCATATTTAATAGGAAACATGCTATTAAATATTAAATGCTTATTTCATTGTAATAATTATACCACAAGAAATTTGAAAAATAGCAAAAAATAATTGCATCTGGTTCACTCACCTATCCGTGAGAGAAGTGAGAGCAACGGGATGAGGCAACCTTTCTGATGTCAGGCTTGTATTCTGTTGTGGCAATCCTGAGGCACTGTCCAAGATGTGAATCTGAGAGTCTGTTTCTGTCCTGGCTCTTGATAGCATTCATTGAAGAAAATGCTGATTCACAGATGGATGTTGAGGGAAACATCGCGAGTAGGAGCATTGCAATATCTCTGGTGTTTTTAAAACGAGCTTGGGAAACCACGTTGATCCAAAAGTCACTCACCAGTGCATCCTTGTGTTGAGCTTTGAGCAAATCAGATGTTCCCATCTCCAAGATTTCCATCTGAAGAGCAGCCTCATCTATGGAAGGCACCAGCTTTTTGGCCTCTGCAGTCCACTGGCCGTCAGCTGACACAGAAAACGGCTGTTTTACGAAGAGAAGGATGTCAGCTGAGAGTTTAGGGGAGCTTTCAAATCTTTCCTTGAAGTTTTGTGCCAGCCTGGAAAACAAAATCCTTCATTGCTGGATCTTCCTGCATTTTATTCTTCTCACAATGCTCACGCAGACGTGGAAAGTGCAACTTTCTCCCATGAATGTTTCTCTCCAGGAGGTTCAGCTTTGACCGGAAAGCTTCAATCGCCTCATACATGTCAGCAACAGTGTGGTTCTTGCCTTGTAGTCGCAGGTTAAGGTTATTTAGATGAGACATTATGTCACACAAAAAAGTAACATCTGATATCACCCACACTAAAGAAGGAGAACACTGGCAAGGTAACCAAAACGTCGATCGCTACGTACAACTAAGAAAAGTTGTGTTCGTCAATTTCGAGGATTGGGAAGAAACCCCATTGGGTAAAATAGTCCCAGAGAAGTCCGTGCCGGAGGTCGTGCTGGCCATCCATGAGGGATTGGGCCATGCCGGAGCCATACCGACACGGAGGGAATTGGTGGAGAATAGGCTCTGTGTCACCGAGAAGAAAGTCAGACAAGTCCTAAAAAACTGTTAAGTGTGGACAATATAACGCCGGACGAAGAGGACAGCGAGTGGATGGCCTCACAATAAAAAGCACTGTGCCCTGGGGATCAGTCTGTATGGATGTGGCCGGCCCCATGGGAATCACAGGAAAGAAAGGTGAAAAGTATATAATAGTACTGGTAGATTCGATGTCAGGTTATGTGACCGCCCGGGCAGTTAGAGCAGCCAACGGCAACAGTGTAGTTAACATGCTGACACAAGTCTGTAGCGATTTGGGGGTTCCCAAGGAATTAAGAACCGATAACGGCTCCCATTTTCGTAACAGTCAAGTGGATCTATGGTGCCAACAGCACGGAGTGGAAAGGATCTACTCACCCCCCTACACTCCCCAAGCCAACGGTGTGGTTGAAAGAACTATAGGGCTGGTAAAACTATGGATAGGGAAAATGAGAACACTGCGGAATGGAGCACTAAGCTGGTAGAAATCGGACAGTCGCTGAACGACCGCCATCGTGCCCAGAGATCCTCCCCCTCTCAGGAGTTGAACCAACGCCCCTTTTCATCAGAGAAAGTGGGAAGGACTCAGAACCCGATATCAGTGGTATCCAAACCAAAGGTACTGTTTCATATCGGACAGCGAGTCTGGGTGAAGGCAAGAGATCATCCCTCTGGAACAGCTGTGAAACCCAAGTACGAAATACAGGACACCGTCAAGCAAGTCATCGATAGTAACACAGTGTTACTACAGAAGAAAGGGATACAAGGAGTGAGCCATCTCAAACCAATTCCAGACTAAGGAAGACTAGGAATCATGATGGCTAGAACAATGGAAAAGAAATCCTCTCTACCAGGTACCGAAGAAGTAAATAGGGGAATAGCCGAAACACCCTACATTAAATTAGCTAATGTTAAAGGCGCAGTAATCCTTCGAAGAGGAATCGAGGGAGTTTGGGCAGGGAGAGCCCTGTGCAAGTAAAATTATGCTCGTCGGGTTTACCTGACGGGGTTTTTGGAACTGTTTGTTTGGCGGAAAATAGGGAGCACCTGTATCCTCTGTGGCAATGGTACTGGGCTATCAGTGCTATATGAGGGCCCGGGGAAGCTTCGACTCCATGCTTTCAAACCAAGAAATTATGAAATGAAGAATTTAGTGCCCGCACCAGTGAAGGTCATGGATGCAATCGTCTGCGGGGAATGTCGCACGAAAACGCTCCCGCAAACCACCATCTACACCCAGTGGAGCTTGGACCACCCGCTCTCCCAGCAAACCAGATGTAGGTGCGAGTGGGATGGAGAGCACATTAAAGACTGGTGTGTGGAAATGACGAGAGAAGCAAGATTACGAAGCCTGCAACCCGCAGGAGGATGGGAGGAACGGCGCTTTTACGAGCCATTTGAAGAAATGACCCCAGAACAAAAAGTTGGGTTTGCGCCTGTCTTACCTCCCCTACCTGACGAGACCATAGGCTCCCAAACAGGAGCAGAGGCTGAAGCAGAAAGCCTCTATGATGTTCCGAGAAAAATGGTGCAAAAGACAACAGCTCCAACTGCACCCCCAGTCTCTTGCCTGAAGAGTGGGCTTTCACGCTTAGAAGAAGCAATCCGTCACTGCTGGCCCGAAGACCAGGAGTTCTGTGAGGCGAAATATCCCCCAAGAGGTGCTACCCACCACAAAAAGGGATTCCGGGTGTACCGGGACCCGGCGCAGGATACCTATACAACCGGTATGGAGCAACTTCCCGATGACCAACAAGAACAGGCCACACGAGCAGGTTGGTTTGGCCCTTGGGAAAATACGAATTGGGCCCAGTTGATTAACGAAGTTATCCGGGATCCCGTCATTCAGGCAATCCCCCTTCAAATATCCAAAGAAAAAGGGGTCTCCACAAGCCATCTAAAGTACTTGGCTACCACACTGGATGGATGGGGAAGCCACGAATCTACGGCCACACAAAAAAGTAAGCCCTTCGTGGTTACTCCTGAAGACTGGCGACGGGAGGGAGTACTACAGAGGCCAGGTACGATAGCCAATAGGACGTGCCTCCCGTGGAAACCACAGGACCACCTAGAGGTGGAGCTTACTGTACAAATGGTAATTGTACCCCATAAGAGCATTCAGTCAATTGGAGCCACAGTGGTGGTACTGCGACGTGTTCCTCATGAGGAGGTCCAACCGATAGGAGAGCCTCTCCCACCACCCCTCTCCAGGCTTCAGAAATGCAAGAGATGGTGGAGGAACAGAAGAACTCGAAGAAATTGAACACAAAAGGACCACCAAGACACAGACCGACTAGACAGCCAGGACCCAGACAGAAGACTCAACGAAACAAGGATGGTAGTATCGTACTGCTAGTAATGTCTGAAGAAATACCTCTAGACGAACCCACAAAGGACTGGAGCTATACCAGAACGGGCTGCAGCTCTGGAGCTTATTTTTGCTCTAATTTATGGACTGAGAGATCGATAGACTTGAGCAATAAACTGCCCTACGCCCAGGCACAATGCATAATGACTCCCTCGGCGCTGGGGAGGCTGCGACTAAAAGAGCAAAGAATGCAAGGACGGTCCCAGCCAGTTCCCCGGCTACCCGACGACTTCCCTTGGCTTTTTAATAATGTAATCATGCTTTGTCATGGTAAATGTCTGACGCTCAGATGGGGACCAAATTATGCGGATCCTATCCAACCCGTCTACGTGGAGATGTTATGTGGGGAAATGTCCATATGGACCACGGATCCATCCATGAGAGACGGGTTGAGGTGTCGACTGAAAAGCATGAAATTAGTTTTAACAACACCCTACCCTTAAGGATAGAGGATACCTGACGTTGCTACGGCCCCCAGTTCGAGTTACACCACTGCCGGCCCCCGACGTCGCCGTTCCACGGATCAGGCCCACGGATGGATCCAGACATTATACACGAACGATGGGGATTGCTGTGGTCCAGAATGGTGGAACTGCTGTTAGACAGGCCAAGGGAAGATGGACAACCAGTTACGAAAAGCGTCTTATGGGCCTCAATGACCCTAGCCAAGGGAACGGGACCAGAATGGGCGAAACTGATCGCCAATTATCATTTACTAGGCATGACTCTGTGGCAAACAAGGTTCACTCCACAACAGAGGATCCCTCCTTGCAACTTTGCCTCTATAAGTCAGTTATATCCCACGTTGCGACAGGAGACCATGCGATGCCTGGAAGATCCCCAATACAAACCCCATATCCTGCAATTCTACCCTGATGCCCGACCGGTCCAGGACAGACTTCAAGTTGCCTCTTGGAGGTGGGGGTGGAGAGGTTTAGACCACACCCTCCAACACAAACCTGATATATTACACGAACTGTTACATGAGGGAGCCACAGTGGTATCGCTCCGGTAACAGCCGGTCAACGACTCGACTGCAAACATGCCAACCAGGAAAAAACACGAGAGACGCCCGTTATTGAAACCCGATACTGCTGAACCCCCGGACCCACACCAGGATTCACAAAAGAAGCCAAACAAGATGATCAAACACAGAACTACTTTACTTCTCATCCTGAGTCTGGTCATACTAACTATAATTTGTTACGCTTGCGGCATTGACTCATGGACTCGCTCTCATGTAGCCGCATATTACAAATCAACCAAGACTTTCCAGATTAAATGTTGGGTGGCGGAAGAACAGGTCTACAATATGGCCTGGCCGAACAACACTACACGATCGAACGACACCCTCAACACCACAGCGGAGGTACTGGAATGGTGGACAAGGGCTCAAGGAGTCGATCCCCAAACGGCTCAATGCATGCTCAATACCTCAGCTAACTGTACGATGAAACCATACCACTATTATAACCAGACCGGGTTGGTGCTGACGGATATTCTATCCATTACCCAAAACGAGGTGGAAATCCGCATGCTGAATCTAACCAAGTTACGCGTTAAACAGGCCGCATGTACCTGGATGCAAGTCGTGGAGACACAACCTATGATCTATTGTAATTGGAGCTGCATACCAATACCACCCGCCTTTACATATGGTTATTGGAGATCCTATGTGGTATATCCCTCAACCGAAACATCAGTAGCCTGTTATGGCGTATTCTCTATGTGGGATTCATGGAGTGATTACAATCTGGTGTGTCCGGAGTCTGACAAGGACAAGGACATCGCCACTAGATACCGGAAAGCCATCCAGCGCCGCGGTAACACCAATTCAACGACTCAAGAACCGGCTACTTGCTCAACCGCCTCACCAACTCAGCGTGGCAGAACCCAAGGGAGACGACAGCAAACTATCAGACGGCAGCAAAATATCATCAGTGTACTACGTGCCTTGAGCCTTAACGGCAATAGTTCATACGTCCAACAACTCCGGACAGCACTCCACTGCACGAGCCAAATGAAAAGTCGACTACAACCTTGTTACTGGAGCTTAGTTACCCATTGCTTAGGCCAAAATTATATTGTTAATTCTCATATAGAAAGAGGCTCCTATATTAGTGCAGGAAGTAGAATTGTATTTGGGACCAGAACATTGGATGGCCGAGGGGCAGCGGTAGAACTATGGCTCAATGACTCTTTTCCATGGATTTGGCATAAAGGTCTCACTCATTACACCACCCCACGTTGGGCGCCAAGTGTTAGATCCGTCACTTTGTGAAGCTTGTTGTCCTGTAACGGTTGTTAACAAGCTGGTGGGGAGATTCGCCCAGCCCCTAACTACTGTATACCAGACACCTACCCCGCTTACTCTGGCGCCCCACCTCTGGGCATAACCCTGGCCAGGACCGTGGCTGCCGATCGCATCTGTGTAGTAGCTCTCCCCTGGGACCTGTGCACTTGGAAGTTTGCTGGGATTTGTTTAAGAGTTTGGAAGGGAATAACTCTAGGGATATGTTTCTTGAACGAGGACTAGGTAACCTCTTAGAATCACGATGCTTGTTCCGTCTCTACCGTTGTCCGAAAGAAGAGGGCGTCGGCCGATGAAAAATGGTTAAAATGATTTTATTTGCTAATATACCTGCTGGATTACATGGGGGAACATTGCATAAAGCTGAAAAAGCCCTTAATAAAAAATAACATAATAAAAACCAGAATGATTAAAAAGATACTATCCATAAGCAATCTAAAATAAAGGTTAAAACAACGATCACACATATTGCTTACTTGTGGTGCGGAGCCGTATCAATTGCCGGGGAAAGAGGAGAAAAACTCTTCTTGGATCATGGCCGAAAAAGTTATATTTGTTTTTTCTGTCCGTAAGTCTCCTGTGGGCCCGCAGCTGTAAGCCTTCATAGCTTCTTAGGGCTAAGGGAGGAATCCTCTCTTCGGAGGGTGGGCGGTCAAGGCTAGCTTCTGGTAAAAATGTGCTGCTGATAGAAGTGTTGAGAAGAAACTCTCTTCTCCTATTTTCTGAAATCTTTCTAAGTCTTTTTAGTATTTCTTCTTCTCCGGACTTTAGGTGGCCGTCCGGCATGGCCGTCCGGCACGGAGCCGCCGTGGCTAGGATTCCTCCCCCCTATTCCTACCCCAGTCAGGCTGTTTTATAGAACGCATGGCTCTGCCCATTTTACGCCCTTCTATGGAGCAGATATGGTTTTGCCCTTTTCATGCCCTTTTATGGATTTATTCGTTGTGCTGTCGTAACTTATTTATGCTGACCTCACCTATGCTATCCTCCATTTTGTCAACTATATGAACCTCCATTTTGTCCTTACACGAACCGCAGCTGATGTTCTTCTGCTGATGTCAGCTAATCTACTCGTTTTTTGGTACTTATCAGTACTCATCAAACCCTTACAGGCAAGGCCAACTTTCCCAAGTAAAACAATTAAGTTATGTTCTAAACAATAACAATACCCCACATATGCCATAATACATAAAACAGTAATTATCCTCAGAGACCTGTAAGTCACACCAGACCTGAATGGTGAGCCCATGTACCCTTAGTTAACAGTATTATACTATCTCTAGACATAGAATAGTTTACACCTGCCAACCGGGCTTACTAACATTGGATGCAGTACATGTACTTCTCGTATCATAAAGTGTTTCTTCATTTTATAAGATACTCCCGAGTGCTTCAGCATTGTAGCTAGTGCATTACTTATAGTATGTATGGTTACGCAGTATGACATACAGATGGGTATACAGTAAAACATACAGTGTTCATTGGTTATTGGTTATAGCTTCCCATAGGGTTGCACAGTGTTATAGTAAAACATACATGGATGCATGACCAGTGTATTACCTTTAAGCGTATCTAGTTATGAGTTATGATAAAACAATGCTTAGGTTTATATAGAATGTGATAAATAAAGAGTAACATCCCTTACGTCCCATGCCTTCTAATATATCTGGACACCGATGAATCAACATTACTTGACAATACACACACACACACCTACAGGAACACACACACATACATACAGGTACATACACAGACACTCACACACACACACACACATACACACACACACACATGCACACGCACACACACACACACATACACACACACACATGCACACACACACACACACACACACACACATACACGCACACACACACACACACATACACACACACACACTCACACACAAGCACACACACATACATAAACATTACCTTACAAATGGTTCCTTTTTATTAGTATTTGTGAATGACTGTGTTGCAGCCGGTCAGCTAGCAGGCAGCTCGTCAGTGGAGATGTACAGGCAGGTGCTCCTGGCTGGCTGTCGCTGTGTGGAGCTAGACGTGTGGAAGGGCCGCACTGCAGAAGAAGAGCCCGTCATCACCCACGGCTTCACCATGACCTCAGAGATCCCCTTCAAGGTACCAAGGACCATCAGCACAACAGTACAACATTAAAACAGTTCAAACAGTACAACAGTACAACATTACAACATTACAACATTACAACATTACAACAGTACAACAGTACAACAGTACAACCTTACAACAGTACAACATTACAACAGTTCAAACATTACAACAGTACAACAGTACAACAGTACAACAGTACAACAGTACAAACAGCACAACATTAGAACAGTTCAAACAGTACAACAGTACAACAGTACAACATTACAACAGTACAACATTACAACAGCACAACAGTTCAAACAGCACAACATTAAAACAGTTCAAACAGTACAACAGTACAACAGTACAACAGTACAACAGTACAACAGTACAAACAGCACAACATTATAACAGGACAACAGTACAACAGTTCAAACAGCACAACATTAAAACAGTTCAAACAGTACAACAGTACAACATTACAACATTACAACATTACAACAGTACAACAGTACAACAGTACAACCTTACAACAGTACAACATTACAACAGTACAACAGTACAACAGTACAACAGTTCAACAGTACAACAGTACAACAGTTCAAACAGCACAACGTTAGAACAGTTCAAACATTACAACAGTACAACAGCATTAGTAGAAACTGTACAAACAGAGGGAACAGGAGGAACAGAAACAGCAGAACAGTAGAACAGTAGAAAGGGTAGAAACACATGGGATTTACAATAGAGCATTTAACTCTAAAATGAGAAGGGTGTGGGGATCTAGACAGAATGTTTGATTGATGTTACCTGGCACCTCCAGTAACAATTAATGCAAGTTCATGTACATGTTACCCTCCGTTTACCATACTGTCTACTTTCTAGGAAGTGATTGAAGCATGTGTTAAACCTACAGATCAATCTGAGTTCATATGTACATGTCACCCTCCGTTTACCATACTGTCTACTTTCTAGGAAGTGATTGAAGCATGTGTTAAACCTACAGATCAATCTGAGTTCATATGTACATGTTACCCTCCGTTTACCATACTGTCTACTTTCTAGGAAGTGATTGAAGCATGTGTTAAACCTACAGATCAATCTGAGTTCATATGTACATGTCACCCTCCGTTTACCATACTGTCTACTTTCTAGGAAGTGATTGAAGCATGTGTTAAACCTACAGATCAATCTGAGTTCATATGTACATGTTACCGTCCGTTTACCATACTGTCTACTTTCTAGGAAGTGATTGAAGCCATTGCAGAGTGCGCTTTCAAAACGTCCCCTTTCCCTGTCATTCTGTCTTTCGAAAATCATGTGGACTCGTGAGTATCTATCTATCTATCTATCTATCTATCTATCTATCTATCTATCTATCTATCTATCTATCTATCTATTTATCAATCTATCAATCTATCTCTCTCTATCTCTCTCTCTCTCTCTCTCTCTCTCTCTCTCTCTCTCTCTCTCTCTCTCTCTCTCTCTCTCTCTGTGTCTCTCTGTCTATCTCTCTCTCTCTCTCTCTCTCTCTCTCTCTCTCTCTCTCTGTCTCTCTGTCTATCTCTCTCTATGTCTCTGGCTGTCTGATTGACTTTTTGTCTGCCTGCCTGTCTGTCTACCGGTCTGTATATTTATGTATCTGTCCAATAGCCTGAAACAGCAAGCCAAGATGGCTGAATATTGCCGTTCTATCTTTGGAGAAGCTCTGTTGATTGATCCCCTTGACAAATATCCTGTAAGTTTATGCACACACAAACACACACACAGACACACATATATTGTAGATATACATTCAATATATATATACATTTGTATTCCAGCATATGTGTATTTATGTGCTGTGTGTGTGTGTGTGTGTGTGTGTGTGTGTGTGTGTGTGTGTGTGTGTGTGTGTTCACAGCTTGAATCAGGAGTTCCCCTGCCCAGTCCTCAGGAGCTTATGGGAAAAATTCTCATCAAGAACAAGAAATCCCATAAACCTGCGGTCGCCCCTGAAATCAAGAGGTTGGCAGACCAAACCTCCAATCAGAACACAGAGTCCACGTCACCTAGCAACCACACAGGCGGTACGCTTTTACACATACAAGACTCATTTGAGTGTTGATCAATGTTCCTGATGTTCACCAACGCGTGGAATCGCTCATTTTTGCTTTTATTTCAGCTTTGATCCCCCTAGCAACAGGAAGGCCACTATAATATGACATGATGTCCAGCAGATTCATGTGTTATTCAATACGACATTTCATTCTTTTTGAACAGAGATAGAGGCCGAGAGTGAGGAAGACGATGAGGACGAAGACGACGAGGGTAAAAAGGTCTGTGAATCTATGTATGGCTGCTGCTGCTTTCGTTTCTTCCTCCTTATGACTGATGATGATGCTCAGTGATCATTTTGGAAGCTCATCATGTTGCTGTGTGTCGTGTTGTGCCGTGTGTCTCCTGCAGGGGTCAGCAGAGAGAGAGGCTGTGGCCACGGAGGAGATGTCCACCCTGGTCAACTATGTCCAGCCAACCAAGTTCAACTCTTTTGAGGCTTCCAAGAGTAGGAAACACAGACTACTATCACTACTTATACTTATACTACTACTACTACTGCTGCTGCTACAACCACTATTACTACTTCTACTTATACTACTTCTACTACTGCTGCTGCTACAACCACTACTACTACTGCTGCTACTACTATCATTACTACTACTTATACTACTACTACAACAACTACAACAACTACTACTACTACTACTACTACTGCTACTACTACTACAACTACTACTACTACTACTACTACTACTACTACTACTACTACTACTACTACTACTACTACTACTACTACTACTATTACTACTACTGCTACTACTACTACTTCTACTACTACTTCTACTACTACTACTACTACTACTACTACTAATACTACTACTACTCCTACTACTGCGTGTGCATGCATGTGCATGTTCGTGTGCATGCATGTGCATGCGTGTGTATGCATGTGCACGCGAATGCGTGTTCGTGTGCATGCGTGTACATGCGTGTTAATGCATATATCTGTATGTTCAGAGGCTGGCAGGTGTTTCCAGATGTCGTCGTTTGTGGAGACCAAAGCACTGGAGCACCTCACCAAGTCACCTGTGGAGTTTGTGGAGTATCCTTCACATCACCATGGCAACGACATACAATGGCAACCCCCTCTTCTGCAACTCACATGCTTTTTAGTCCCTCACAATTCTTTATGTCACTTGAACAAAGTTTCTCAATGATTATCCTTCGAAATCCACACATACATAAATGAAAGCTCATGAAAGTCATGAAACTACAGCTATGACAGCTGTAATTGCTGTCATAGCTGTAACATTACAGCTATCATAGCTGTAACATTACAGCTGTAATTGCTGTCATAGCTGTAACATTACAGCTATTACAGCTGTAATAGCTGTCATAGCAGTAACATTACAGCTATGTCACAGCTGTATTGTTACAGCTATGACAGCAATGACAGCTGTAATGTTACAGCTATGACAGCTGTATTGTTACAGTGGACTACTGTGTCCTTCCACATGAGCTGCAACAGCAAAGATGTAGCCTGGAAACCAGTCCAATCTGCGAGCTCATGTTTTATTTGCTGTGGCATATGCGTCTGGCCCCCCTCCTGTTCAGACAGGTTTCCAGCAGACCTGCCAATCACAACTTTGATCTAATAAGGGGCGGGCTTGATATGACAGAGGAGCGCCCTATGGGAGCTGTTGAGGCATTTTCATAAACAACCAAGATGACTGCCGTTGATCATATGGCCACTTCTGGCCATATGATCACGTTGTGTCATATATGTGTTGCTCTGATTGGTTGTAGGTCTATCCAATTGCGTCCAGAGGCATTTTGGTCTGTGTCTATGGATTACAGCCCTTAAAATCGAAAATAAACCAGATGAATTCCAGATGAAGACGCATTTGAAAATTGGTCTTGTGGTGTCAGGCTATCATTGGTTAATGAATCACATTAAATATGAAGAAAGATAACTACAGGAATTGCAGTCGCCTGTTCGGACATCTGAGGAGATAACAAGAAATATACCCCAAAAAATAAAGCTATAACAAAAATAAGGATACATATATATTTTTTTAATGATCTTTAATTTTTTTGAGGTGAGGTATCTCATGCCTTAACCTAATCTGTTGACCAGATACAATAAATCCCAGCTGAGTCGTATCTACCCTAAGGGAACACGAGTGGATTCCTCTAACTTCATGCCTCAACTCTTCTGGAATGCTGGCTGTCAGCTGGTAGCTCTCAACTACCAAACTATAGGTGAGAGTTTAACCTTTGAACTCTTTCACAGTGGATACTCCCTAGTGTCGTCCCAAACCGTCCCCAGAATAAGTGATGCCAGTGAGACATATTTCTAACCTTAGAAGCTGCAAGTTGAAATGGCGATCTAAATAAATGTTGTGCAAATTTCAGATTTGATATTTTTATGACATATAAAATTGCATGACACCAAGATGTAGTCAGTCGTATGTTTACAATTTATTTATGTCAGTGCTATTCTTTTTTTAAATTCCTGTCTGTAAATATGTAAATATTGTCAAAAGATGAAAAAGATCCCTCTATATAAATATATTAATAAAGCTATTGTACGACACTGATCATGTTATTTAAATTGGATATGTGTTTCTATGCCGTTGGCTGTAAAGTGGATGAATGTTGTAGTAAGACATTCAAGGCCTTCCAGAGCAGACCCCCTGCACCACTGATCCAAGTTCAGCCTCTTCTCTTAAAGACGTGACACTGATCACCTCGACCATCACTGTTTCCTCTAAAAGAGACCAGATTTAGATTGCAAATCTAATCCTGAAAACAGTATTCATACCTCCTCATCCATACGTTGAACAAGTATGGCTTGGAAGTCAATGTGTTGTTTACTCCGCCTGTTCCAGACCTTTCCATGCAGTTGAATCTCTTCATGTACGAATACAACGGCCGCAGTGGCTACAGACTGAAGCCTGAGTTCATGAGGAGGCCAGACAAACACTTTGACCCTTTCACAGAAAACACAGTGGACGGCATTGTCGCCAACACACTTTCTGTGAAGGTAACCCCATTCTTATTATTTCTCTGGACATCACATTTGGGAGTGCTGTGATGATTGTGCAACAAGGCTATTGCAATAATAACAAAAAATCTGCCATTGTTATTTTCAGTTCTGCCAAGTATGTATTCCAAACTTTGCATATCATGTCCTTTCATGTAGTCCTATAGTATCATTCAAATTTATATAAGAGCACTTTAATACTGGGGCAATGTATTCAACAAAGATTGAGAGGAACATAAAACACGTTATTTGACTGCATGTGTAATCATGTGTGTCTCAGGTGATCTCAGGCCAGTTTCTCACTGAGCGCAGAGTGGGTGTGTATGTGGAGGTGGAGATGTTTGGACTTCCTGTTGACACCAGGAGAAAAGCACTGAGGACCAAAACCTCTCAGAACAACGCAATCAACCCTGTCTGGGACGAGGAAGCAGTGGTCTTCAAGAAGGTGAGAGGGACAGAGGTGTGAGAGAAGGGAGAGAGGAAGAAGGAAGGACAGAAGGAAGGAAGTTAGGTAGGAAGGAAGGAAGGAAGGAAGGAAGTTAGAAAGGGAGGTAGGAAGGAAGATAGAAAGGAAGGGAGGAAGATAGAAAGGGAGGAAGGAAGGAATGAAGGAAGGAAATCTCAATGAAACTTGAGATTTACGAAGGCTGCTGCAAATAGATAGGTAAGGTTGTTGTGGAAATGCCTAAAATATAAATATGACAGGCCATACACATAGTTTAGTTGGTTTATTAGTTAGTTAGTTCTTTGTTTGTTTTTTTGTTATTTATTTTATTAGTCAGTCTATATGTCTGTTTGTTTTGTCAGTCGGTCAGTTAGTGAGTTAGTTGGTTAGTTAGTTGGTTGGTTAGTAGGTTAGATAGTTTGATTCTTTCTTCACGTTGATCTTCTACAGGTGATTCTTCCTACACTGGCCTCTCTGAGAATCGCTGCTTTTGAAGAGGGAGGAAAGTTCATCGGTCATCGCATTATTCCAGTGTCTGCCATTCGACCAGGTGTGTAACCCATCTCAGAGATCAAGTAGAGAGTTACTATGACATATACCTTATACACTTCAGCTTTCACAAAAAGCTATGTCAAAAATCCACTAAAAGCTTTAAAGGATAAAGAAACAGTCAACAGTATTTAACTGGAATATGGATATATGTATTTAGTAGATAAGATGACCAGATAACATAGAAACATAGCTTTTATTTACACCTAATATAACCCCTTACATCTTATATTTTATAGAAATGTAACTTTGTTATATGCAAGCCAAACAATCATAGGCAGATTTCATTTGAGCCAAACCTCTAGCCTTGACTTAGAGGTGCAATTCAGTACTAACCATTGTTACAAACAGGTAGGTCTCCTGAATCAAATATGAAACCAAACCAATCAATTAGCCCCAATACATAAAAGATGTATTGGTCAGTGGACCAACTGATCAAACATTGAAAATGTATTTGTGATATTGTATTTAACTTATATCTATTTTTACTTCAGGTTATCGCTACATTGGTCTGAGAAACGAGAGAAATCAGAATCTGATTCTGCCGGCTGTGTTCGTGCAGATAGAGGTTAAAGATTATGTACCGGACACTTTTGCAGGTATAAGGCTCCAATACACATGGATACGCAGACACACATCAGCGCATTACCAGCTGGGTATTCTATTCTGCGTATTGACACTGAGCCTGTGACCAGATGTGATCGAGGCGCTGTCCAACCCCATCCGCTATGTCAACCTGCTGGAGCAGCGGTCCAAGCAGCTGGCTGCCCTGACCCTGGAGGACGGCGAGGAGGACGCTCACACTGAGGTCCTTCCTGCTCCATAGCTTTCATTTGGTAGTGCTGGAAAAATGGTCCTCCATGCCCTCTGCTTAAGTGGAAATGCAAATAGAGCACTGTTAAAACTAAAGGATAACTCAAGAAGTAAAGGTTGTTCAACTGTCATCCTTTATATTTCTTTACTCCATTTTATTTATTTAGATTTTTACATAAGTGCTAGTGGTGTTTTATGAGATACTATGAAACATTCTAAAGCTATACACTGTATACACCAATATAATGGCAATATGTCACAATTACATCAGTGTGGTCCTTGATATTTAGCATATTCAAGAAAGGTGCAGGTAAATGTCACAGAGTAAAACATTTGATTATGTTGCTTCCATGCCATTAAATCTGTGGATGCTGTAAGGATGGAGTGACTTATTCAACAGACTGTTAAAGAACAAAGTCCTCAGACAGAGGACAGGGACAGACCAAAGGATGCAAACATAAAAAGACGTATTGCTAATATCCAAACAGTCAAAGTATACTCAAAACAAACACATTGCAAATCAGGTCAGTGTATATGTTTTGAGGTGTATCGTAATGTCTAAAGTCCTAAGCTGCTGTTTCACTGTTCAGGAGGAGGCTGAAAGCTCTGCTGATCGGAAGAACGACCCTAACCCAATCCCTGTAGAGAACGGTCTTAGCCCTGCCCCCGGGCCCACAAGCCAAACCCCCATCACCACGACACCAAAGGCAGCTGCAGCCAATCAACAAGCAGCGGCCACAGGTAACACTATTCTGCTCCAATAGCACTCCTACAACACCTATACAAACACATACAGAACAAATGCCAGCTATCACTTATAGGATTACCATATAGCATCGGTACAATGCGAAAAAATGCCCGGGAATCAAACCAGAAGCACTTAACACCCCTTAAATTCCACTAAAATCCCCATTGACTCAGATCATGTTCTATCCTTCAGCACCAAGGCCAGTGCCTCTTATCTGCTCTCTTCCAGTAGGGGGCAGCCTTTCCGCTGCCTCTCAATTCAAACTGAGCTCCAAACCTTCTCAAATGACCTTCTAGAATTCCTCTTCTTCTAGTTCTTCTAACTCCTATTCCTCCTATTCTAACTCCCCCTTCTCCTCATCCTTCTCCTGCTTTTTCTTCTATTACTAAATGTTTGACTCCTATCTAATTATTTCCATGATCTTGTTTTGATGGCACTTGCTCTTCCATGTTGAAACACAAGTGACACGTGTTGCTCTTCCATGTTGAAACACAAGTGACACGTGTTGCTCTTCCATGTTGAAACACAAGTGACACGTGTTGCTCTTCCATGTTGAAACACAAGTGACACGTGTTGCTCTTCCATGTTGAAACACAAGTGACACGTGTTGCTCTTCCATGTTGGTGTTGCTCTTCCATGTTGGTGTTGCTCTTCCATGTTGGTGTTGCTCTTCCATGTTGGTGTTGCTCTTCCATGTTGGTGTTGCTCTTCCATGTTGATCAAACAGAAGCAGTCAAGCCTGGGGCCAAAACAGAAGACCTTGTGCTGGGTGTTCTGATAGGTTAGTAATGAAATATACTTTATGAATTCCTGAATTCAATATTTCTCTGTTTAGATTACAGTGGGTTCTTATTCAATTATTATAATACATTTTATAACATTTAACCAATGTCAAAATGACCAGAGGGCTAGTCTTCTTGATATTCTGACATCTGCATGTGTGATTGCTTTAATATTTTGTAAGAAGCTTTTTTTTGTTTTGTTGCAAAAGCAACCCCTTTGAAGCCCTGGACGCCCGCCTGCACATTTGTAATATAAATCCAATAAGTAATATGAATACAATCAATAAATAGTCTGCCAGAGTAAACAAGCATTTAATGAAGACACTGACAATTTATTATTGAGTATTATTAGTATCCAGTTATTACATATCAACACATAAACACAATTCAAGAAGTATCACCAGAGCAGAGATGAAAGCAGAGCCTGATTCAGAGGCATTGACTGAGTGAACCTGTGCCCCAGACCTCCCTCTGTGCTCGCTGGAGAGCCTGCAGCAGTGCAAGGGCTACCAGAAGGAACAGAGGAGGCAGTTCAAGGAACTCAAAGAGCTGGTGAGGCGGCACCACAAGAAGACCGCTGAGCTTATCAGAGACCTCAACAACCGCCACAAGAAGACCTCGCGACAGCACAGCAACAACAGGCACGGGGGGAGTGCGTGTGTGTGTGCGTGCGTGTGTGTGTGTGCGTGTCCGTACGTGTGCATGTCTCTGACTGTCTGTCTGTTTTTCTGTTTGTGTGTGTATGCGTTTTTCTCTTTCCCTGTGTTTGTGTGTGTGCCCTTGTGTGTGTGTTTGTGTGTGGATGTGCGTGTGTCCGTGTGTGAATGCATCTGTGCGCGCATGCATCTGTGCGTGTGCGTTCGTGTGTGTGTGTGTGTGTGTGTGTGCGTGTGTGTGTGTGTTGGGTGTGTGCATGTGTGAATGTGTCTGTGCGCGTATGCGTCTGTGCGTGCATGTGTGTGTGTGTGTGTGTGTGTGTGCGTGTGTGTGCATGTGTGTGTGTGTGTGTGTGTGCTTGCATGTGCATGCGTGTGTAGGTGTGTGTGTGTTAACGTATGCGTGTGTTTCTAAGGAGTGAGTCTGCAGAAAGCGAGAGGGAGGATCAGCTGCAGCAGCTGAAGGAGGAACAGCACCAGCAGCTCCTGGCTCTAAGACAGGAGCAGTACTTCAGTCAGAAATACCTGCAGAGGGAACACATAAAAACGGTGTGCCTTCCACACAGCCACACCACTACACTGCTGCTACTGCTTCTGCTATTGTTTGGAACACAAAGGAACCTTATGGTCCCCTTCCGCAACTACAGTGGCTTATCCCAGCAACAAACCAAATACAATTTCTAATGAAGTTAGTCAATCCACTTTTTGCCGCCCCATTGTTGTCACTATTTTGAACCATTGGTCCATGTTTGAAACATCACTGAAACAACATTCCCATCTTCAGTGTGTGTTCCTTGTTTTGTAGTTGACAGAGCGACTAACCAGCCTGGCAGAGGAGAATCACAATGCTCAGATGAAGAAACTCAAAGACATTTGTGATAAGTGAGCCACTGCATACATTTTAGATTAGAGAATTATTTTATGTATAATAGGGCTTGTACATTGTGATGTCACATCACAATGACCGCCTCCATTTCAGAAGTATAGGAGTAAAGAATGTTAACGGTAGTAATAGTGTTTTTGGTCATTGTTTAGTAAATGATCGTGAAATTATTTGTCATTATGTGGTGATTGTTGTGTTTGAAACTGCCACTGTGTTTCTCATGTGAGACGTGACAAAACAAAGTTTTGATTAGCCTAGGATACAGTATATTTACGTTTACTTAGGATTTTACAGTACTACAACTCTCTTGAGTACTCTCACCATCAAAAAATCCCATGATGCATTCTGATGTACAAGCCCTATAAACCTATTCCCGTTCTGGGTATTGTGCATTCCGTTTTTTCGGTATCATTTGACTGTTAACCCATTTTGATCAGCAAACTGACGGTACGCTCAAAGGCATGGCCTTAAACACATTTATTAAGCTCCCCCCTATCTAGCTGGCCACACACCAGACCAGCATGGACAGCAAATAAAATGTGACCTCTCCTTCACCATGACGAAGCAGCTCTTCTCTGTGCACAGGGAGAAGAAAGAGTTGAAGAGGCAAATGGATCGGAGGAGAACGGACAAAATCAACCAGGCCAAGACCAAAGAGAAACATCTGGCAGAAGAGTAAGCTCTGCTGTGCTATATATTCAAACATCCTGATCCATCCTTCCTGTATACATTCACTACCACTTTATGGAACCTATCTATTACTAACACCTAGAGCCAAAGACGTCTTCCCACCACATATCATTCCCATAACATACAAACTAATCAATGCTTAATATTAAAACCTATAGGCTAACGATTCATCTTTCAAACTGTCTCCTGAGCAAAGAGACTTAGTAGGGGTGACACAGGTTCAGCTCACTGTATTATGTCTGTCAGCATGCCAGTCTGTTTTCATGAGATACCCCTGTCTGCCCTACGAGGACACCTCTTTGACAAAGGCCTGTTGTCCCTTGTGCTTCTGTATGCAGGGAGAAGATTGAGATCAATAAGTCTTACGTTAACGAAGTGGTTCAGAACATCAAGCGGGTAAGTGAGTAAGGAGGACTTGGTCTGCTGTTTGTCTTCCACCTTGGTACCCATCTAGCAATGTTTCCTTTCAGGGAAACAAAGATCAACCCAGCCTACAGGGTAGCCCTCATTCTCTATATCTGTCTGTCTGTCTGTCTGTCTGTCTGTCTGTCTGTCTGTCTGTCTGTAGCTGGAGGAAACCCAAGCCAAGCGTCAGGATCAGATGGTGGAGCAGAATGACCAGCTCCTTCGGGAGATACTGGATCAGAAACCTACGGTACACACACACACACACACACACACACACACACACACACACACGTACAAACTCCATACACACACTCAACACATTCACACAAATACTCACGTTTGCTCATCTCTTTCCACACCAGCTTCTGGGAGCCGTAGATGCTGAGTTTCAGGACAAGTTCCAGCTGTTGCCGGGGGAGATTGAGGACTTCCTGCAGGACAGGAAGTTGGCCCGGGGTCACAGCAAGTCCCGCTCATCGACCCCTCATGACACTCTCTCAGAGGACGACGGATGATGAGAGAGAGAGAGAGAGAGAGAGAGAGAGAGAGAGAGAGAGAGAGAGAGAGAGAGAGAGAGAGAGAGAGAGAGAGAGAGAGAGAGAGAGAGAGAGACAAAGGGTAGATGTAGAAAACATCAATTGAGTGTCAGCATAGGGACGTCGTTATTACAGACTGTTATTTGAGTGTTTGATGCATGGGAGAATGCTTTATTGAAATGGTGTATATATAGCAATGTTTGGTTCTAAGGATTGCAACTCTCAGCGTTTTGTCTCGATTTTGAAGGCCTTGACATTCAGATAAAATCCCACAAACTGGTCGCACTGCATGATCTATGATCAATCTATTTATCTCTCTATCTCTCTATCTATCTATCTATCTATCTATCTATATCTATCAATACATACATAAGTGAACATATTGTAATTGTTTTAGTCTTTTATTGGTTCTGACTAAAGACCAAACTATATTTACGTCCATCTTTGGGAGACAGATTTACAAGGCTACTATTCCAGCCAATTTACTGGAACTAAATCACCCGCATTTAGTCAAATCCAAACACATTTTAGGTTGTACAAATAGTTAACCAGTGGCAGCTTGTGTGTGTGTGTCTGAGTGTGTGTGTGTGTGTGTGTTTGTGTGTTTGTTTGTGTGTGTGTATATGTGTGTCTGTGTGCGCATGTGTGTGTGTGTGTGTGCATGTGTGTATGTGCATGTGTGTGTGTGTATGTTTGTGGGTCTGAGTGTGTGTTTGTGGGTCTGAGTGTGTGTGTGTTTGTGGGTCTGTGTGTGTGTTTGTGGGTCTGTGTGTCTGAGTGTGTGTGTTTGTGTGTGTTTGTGGATCTGTGTGTGTGTGTGTGTGTTTGTGGGTCTGTGTGTCTGAGTGTGTGTGTGTATGTGTGTGCATGCATGCATGTGTGTGTGTGTGTGTGTGTGTGTGTTTGTGGGTCTGTGTGAGTGTGTGTTTTCTGGGCTCACATTGAAGATATTTAAGCAAGGATTCTCCAAGTATCCTATTAAGGCTCAGGCTTTTTCTTTCTATGGATTTCATGTTTTAAAATGCATACTTTCTATTCTACAGTCTCTGTCATGCACTTCTAACCAATAACCAGATTCAGCTCCACATGTGAGAAGGAAGGCTGAGGCTGCACTTTAAAACAGCACTTGAAGAACAATGACAAGGTGGTCCACAATCTCAGCAGGAAATGTAATGTTTGCTTTGTCAAATCGGTCAAATCTGCAGTATGAAATCAAAATGACCCATGTTGCAAATGAATCGGCTGATGTTAAAGTAATTCATTTCTGAATTATTCCAAAAACAACGGCCAGTAAGCCATTCATTGTGGTTCTGCATGAGGTCACTTCACTATATTTATGAATGATTTGCTTTCTGTACATTATATCAACCAATGATTTGCATTTGTACATTATGTAAACCAATGCATTTGGGTTGGGGTAAAGCAGCATGAATTTATGAAAGGATAATGTGTTGAAATGTGTGTGCGATGGTGTGCTGTTATCCGTTTTCCAATGTCTGTTTGAAATGTACAAATTGTTAAAAAGATGTTTCACCTCTGACGACGTGTTGTAGAACATGCTTACAAAGCATTGAATATATTTACCTGGATGGATGAATGGATGGATGATTGTTGGTAAAACCAAAACTGTTTTGTATGCATTTGTTAATCTGGCTTTTGTAGTGAACAACACATTAAATATGGTATTTGTAATGTAGGTGATATACACATGTTTTTAGTTTAGTTTTGACCAACCAAAATCCCAAAGAAACTGACTAATATGCTCCAATTTCACAAGCAAGTAAATATTACTTGATTGCTTAGAAATGTAAAATACACCAAAAGACTGTTAAAAGTTTAAATGTTTTCTTTTAATAATATTCCAATCCACAAATCCAATCAACCCTCAGCATGTGTTTGTGGGTGTGTGTTATTTATTATGTGTTTATTTATTTGTATAGCTACAGTTATAGCTATATAACTTGTAGTTGATTGAGTTGCAGCTACAGTTAAAGCTATATAACCTCTAGTGGCTTGAGGTGTAGCTACAGTTAAAGCTATATAACCGCTAGTGGCTTGAGGTGTAGCTACAGTTATATCTATGTAACTTGTAGTTGATTGAGTTGTAGCTACAGTTAAAGCTATATAACCTCTAGTGGCTTGAGGTGTAGCTACAGTTATAGCTATATAACCTCTAGTTGATTGAGTTGTAGCTACAGTTATAACTATATAACCTCTAGTGGCTTGAGGTGTAGCTACAGTTATAGCTATATGCTATATCATCACAAAAAGTCCCTGGATGGATTGAGTCATGGTTGGGTAGGTTTTGAGAAAAGTTCCTATCAGATATTTTTTTTAAGGGAGTAAATGGCTGAAGTAGGTTTGTGTGCATGTTTAAGAATAGTTGGTGGCTGACCATGAATAAAATGGGTAAAAGAAAATGCAATGGCTAAAACAACTAGGCCTAGTTTTTGTAAGAACGTTGTTAGTAACATGTTTTTTCAACATTTTCTCAAATCCTATGGACTTTCTTGCATTGTTTCCTTCTGGTCTCAAACAACCAAGGATCCAGTTGTTGTTTAATGGGCACTTTGTAAGGCCCTAATACAGTAGGTCTATCTGTGGAACATTGTAGATCATTCTAGACTGGATATCCTGACTCATTTATCGTCAATATTTTGTAGTTATGTAAGGTCCCAAGATGTATTTAAAGCTATATGTGGTGTATTATAAATAAAGTCAGTTAGTAAATACCACATAAAACACACCTAGTTCCCCTGTGTGTTTGCTAACTGATGTAGGTCAAATCAGCTTTCTGCAGACAGTGGCTAATGTTCTCATGCCTCGTTTAACCCACACCGGTTGAATTAACTGATACTGAGCATGCTTTATTGTTTATTTCATGTTTTATTTCAAGTTTATTTCTGGATGCTGTTTTGAATTAAATACATTTAATGCAAATGTGATGATTTATTCTGGTTTCGGTGACCCTATGACCTATCATATATTATGCTTTTTTTATTATGAGTCATGGACGAATATAAGAAGTGGAGATCACGTGGTTCAGGAGATTAAGGAGTAATTAAAAATCAATGTCGGCAATACATTTTATGTGACACAATAGGCCTACTTGAGGCCTTGTTCGCCCATATAATGTAGGCCTAAGATCATAGTTCAACTTTTACATTTCCAATAGCCCAAACGAAGTACATCAGCATTATGTTAAGTGAAACCCTGGTAAGCTTATTTTGGTTTGAACAAGTCACCATGAGGGGCTGCTGGTTAGTTTCTGTTACTTTAAGTGCTTGTGTCTCAGCTCCCCCTCCCGCCGCTAGGGGGTAGTACTAGCCTTATAGATAATGTAAGACACGTAGAAGAACAGTAGCTCCTCAGCTTCAGCACCGAAAGACGTTTCCTCCAGTCCGAGCCACTGCGGAACATCGGTCTGTTGTCATCTAGATCCGCAGATTCACCTTGACAACTTAGCGATGGATAACTCCGGCAAAGAAAAGGAAGCCATCCAGTTGATGGCCGAAGCAGACAAAAAGGTCAAGTCGTCCGGATCATTCCTAGGAGGAATGTTCGGGTAGGATGCTCTCTTTTTTTTCTCTCTCTCTCTCTCTCTCTCTCTCTCTCTCTCTCTCTCTCTCTCTCTCTCTCTCTCTCTCTCTCTCTCTCTCTCGTTCACCCACTCACGCACTGTGTGGGGGTGGGTTTCAATCACGCAGGTCCGCATTCCCATCAAGGCTGGATCAATTGTTATTGTTTATTGGCAGCATCAACGCTTTGAAAGTAGAATATAATTCCAACCCCCACAGCGGGACAAACGGCCCCATGTCGCTGATGGCTGTAGGCGACGTGGCGGTGGCGCGGCCAGGCGAGGGGCGGTGGCGCAGTCAGACGCTTGGTGGCTGACACTAGATATTGACTGCCGCGCGATGCGGAGGCTGTGCGTGACTCCGTAGATTAATATTGGCGCGCAGCGTAGGCCTGCAGGTTTAGGAGAAGCGAAGAAGAATTCCGTTTAAAGGCCTTATTCAGAAACGGGTCCTGTAGGGTGTAGCATATTACCTAGCATAACCTAAAACGACCTACTTTTCTCAATCTCAGTCTCAATAATCTAAAACGGCTATGGAAAAACGTCCTATATTCTAATTATTATCAAGAAATTCATAAAATGATCTATAACTATTTAGATTGTGCCAAAATCCATTACCAATTCACATGTGTGTTTGTGTATGTGTGTTTTTGTGTTAGGGGGAATCATAAGGTGGAGGATGCCTGTGAGATGTATGCCAGAGCTGCCAACATGTTCAAGATGGTGAAGAACTGGAGTGGTAAGACACACACACACACACACACACACACACACACACACACACACACACACACACACACACACACACACACACACACACTAGTGTGTGTGTGTGTGTGTGTGTATTACTGGACTACTCTTGCAGGACAACATGTGGCCCTAAACATGTCTCTACGCACACCGATCTCTCAGCCTATCAGGAGACAGGAGCTTCCCCTTCGCCGCCCCCTCTCTCTGGAACAGATCCAGGACTCCATCTCTCGTCTCTTTCTAAGGCATCGCTGGAAACACAACTTTTAAAATAGCTCAGAACATCTAACTGTCCTCCCCTCTCTTTCTGCCACCTAAATTGTATGCTTTTACTATATTATGAGGAATGATCATTTATTATGTAATCCAGCAATATGTAATGACTTCTTAATAGAGTCCCAAGTTCCTGTGCACCGATACTATTTCCTGGCCTTTTTGAGTGTAAGGTGTGGTCCTGCATTAAGTTGATGATTGATTGTTATTGCTGATGTTTGAAGAAATTTATTTTGAAGAAAACGTTTGTGCTATCCCATGATGTGACTGAACATGTATGTGTGTGTGTGCTTTGTGTGTGTGTGTGTTTGTTTGCTTTTGTGTGTGTATGTGTATGTGTCTGCATGCATCCACATGTGTCTGTGTGTGTGTGTGTGTGTGCGTGGGTCTCTGTGTGTGTGTGTGTGTGTGTGTGTGTGTGTGTGTGTGTGTGTGTGTGTGTGTGTGTGTAGCTGCAGGCAATGCGTTCTGCCAGGCTGCTCGACTCCACATGCAGCTTCAGAACAAACTCGACTCGGCCACCAGCTTTGTTGATGCGGGAAACGCTTACAAGAAGGCTGATCCACAAGGTGAGACACACACACACACACACACACACACACACACACACACACAGGATGGTTTTGAATATACCTGTTCTTGCTCTTCTGTGCCTGCTTCCTGTAAATCGTATTCCCTTCTCCCCTTCTCTCTCTGTCTCTCTTTTCATTTTCTGTCGCTCTGTCTGTCTGTCTGTCTCCCTAGAGGCCATCAACTGTTTGAATCAAGCTATTGATATCTACACTGACATGGTTGGTTCTAACTAACACACATAATCATTTATAGTTACTTATTATTGAATCAATTAAATTCTAAATGGTTTGTGTTTGTGCGTGTGTGTGTGTGTGTGTGTGTGTGTGTGTCTGTGTTCTAGGGTCGTTTTACCATTGCAGCCAAACACCACATCACCATTGCAGAGGTGTACGAGTCTGAGCTGGTAGACATTGAGAAGGTAATGAGAGGTTTGGTGTACCTGTCCTGAATGTTCTACAGGTGTTTCAGTTTCAGTGAGATCTAACCTTTGAGAGCAGCATCTCTCATGAAATTAGCTCTTACTAGTCAGATGACATTGATTAGAGGAAATCTCAAGTGATGTCACATTCCATACATTTGCACAGCAAGTAACATCACCTGGCTCCAATTTGAGCCAATCAGAAAAGGCGTTTTTTCATGAATGTGTGTGTGTTTGTTTGTGTGGGTATTTAGGCCATCGCTCATTATGAACAGGCAGCAGACTACTATAAGGGGGAGGAATCTAACAGGTGGGTGCTCCATTGTGATCACTTCAACTGTTAGCCTCTTACAATAATTCACCTGAACACCTATTATATATATATAGCATATTATACCCCTTAGGAATAATAAAGTGTGTGTGTGTGTGTGTGTGTGTGCGTTTGTGCGTGTGTGCGTGCGTGTGTGTGCGTGTGTGTGTGTTTGCTTCAGCTCGGCCAACAAATGTCTCTTGAAGGTGGGACACTACAGTGCTCAAATGGAACAGTACCAGAAGGCAATTGAGATCTATGAACAGGTAACAGCCACGTGTGTGTGTGTGTAATTGTGTGTTTTGGAACTACACTTGCTACGATTTTTTTCTATCTTTGTTGTGATTGATCTGACAATTTGTCGGATCTCTCAGTCTGAACCGGGCTAAACTGGGTGTATGTGTGTGTGTCTGTGTGTTTGTGCGTGCGTGTGCATGTGTGCATGTGTGCGTGCGTGCATGTGTGTGCGTGCGTGTGTGTGCGTGTATATGCGTGTGTTTGCCAGGTTGCCACCAGCACCATGGATAACCCACTCTTGAAATACAATGCCAAGGAGTACTTCTTCAAAGCCTCCCTCTGCCACTTCATTGTGGACGAACTCAACGCAAAGGTAACCTCCATGCTCCATGTCACTGCTCTGACACAGAGTAAGCCTGTTGGGGCAAACTGCACACAAACATTTCTAGGCAGTCCCCCAGGCCATTACATATTCCCTTGCAGAATGATTTACTATTATATACTGTATATATATATATGTGTTATTTACTATTCGTACTCTGCTTTGTACTTATACTGTTTGCATTATTTACTAACTTACTTACTGACTTACTTACATACTTGCTTACTTACTTACTTAGACCTAGTTACTAACTTACTTACGTACTTTCTTACTTACCTACTAACTCACTAACTAACTTACTTACTTACTTACTTACCTACTGATTTACTTACTTACTTACTTACTTACCTTATTCAATTATAGTCTCAATTTTAGTTTCTTTATAATTGTGTGTTCCAGCTGGCCATTGAAAAATATGAAGAAATGTTCCCAGCTTTCTCAGATTCCAGAGAACTTAAACTGCTAAAGGTAAATTATGTTCATAATACTTATTTGCTTTTCAATTTGTGGCTCATTTATTCATGAGATTATTCAATTCGTTTTGAGATGTATTTCAGTTGATCACTTGTGCTAGTAGTACTAGTAGCAGTACGCAAATTGAGCAAATCAAGTTGTTGTTTATATGTTGCCGTAGAAACTGCTTGATGCCCACGAGGAGCAGAACAGCGAGGCGTTTACAGAGGCCGTCAAGGAGTTTGACTCCGTGTCGCGTCTCGACCAATGGCTGACCACCATGCTCCTGCGGATCAAAAAGACCATCCAGGGAGACGCTGGAGATCTGAAATAAACCAGAAGACAAGAAGACGGGGAAACAGGAAGGGGATGGGGAAGAAGAGGATTGATAATGGGATAGATACAGTGAAGGGAGAAGGAAGGAGGAAGGACAGGAGAGGGTTTATAATGGGATAGATACAGGGAAGAGAGAAGGAAGGAGGAAGGAAAGGAGAGGGTTTATAATGGGATAGATACAGTGAAGGGAGAAGGAAGGAGGAAGGAAAGGAGAGGGTTTATAATGGGATAGATACAGGGAAGAGAGAAGGAAGGAGGAAGGACAGGAAAGGAGATGGTTTATAATGGGATAGATACAGGGAAGGGAGAAGGAAGGAAGGACAGGAAAGGAGAGGGTGTTGAAATACACAGAGAATGCAAAGAAGCAAACAAGAAAAAAAGAAAAAGGTATAGAGGAAGATTTGTGGAAAGGGTGAATGAAGGGATGGAGGGAGGGAGGGAGTGATTGAGGGGGAGTTTTCAGTTGTACATATCGATCTGCATGTAACCCCCAATGACCTGGCCCTTAACCCTCTGTTAACCTTTAGATGTCCTCTAAATAACCCCTTTCCTTAGCCCAGATCCAACAGTATTGGTTTGTTAGCACTGGACATGATAATGTTCAAAATAGCAAGTGTGTGTGTGTGTGTGTGTGTGTGTGTGTGTGTGTGTGTGTGTGTGTGTGTGTGTGTGTGTGTGTGTGTGTGTGTGTGTGTGTGTGTGTGTGTGTGCGCGTGCGCATTGGGGTGTGTGTGTTGTAGTTTGTAGTTAGGTGAATTACAAAAACAGTGAACGGGACTTTGTGCAACTTATATCAGAGAAATATATAATAACAAAAGATGATGTTATTTATAATAATAATTATAATTGCTATTTATTGTCACTGCAGAAGATATATATAATTGATTATGGTGCTCAGTGTATCAGTCTGTCTTAATATGTTCAGTCTTTCCTCCTGCCCTCCATTGTTCTCCTGCCTTCTCTACTCCCTCAAACTCCACCTTTTACCCCATTGGTCGGTGACATTTTCCCTCTGTGATTGATAGGTTATATTTGTGTTCTGGCCAATGAGTGGATGACAGAGTTGGCGTTATCCCTCTAATGACGTTTGCCTCTGCCATTTTGCTGCCTTGTTTGTGCATGTCTAACGTTGGTTGGTATAAGTGTGTCTGTATCGTGTTAATATGTTTATAACACGCGTGTAACCTGGTATCATTTGTGTGACGTCAATAAACAATGTACCACAGTAACCACAATATGAGATAATTGTTGTCTTATATATTATATTATATATTATTGCATGGGAGAGGGTATTACTACTATAAATTAACAATACAATTATTGTACAGGTCAATACAAAACTATTATTCAAACCAAAAATTAGTATCTATCTCACCATATGTAATACGTTTACTCAGCAGAAGTGGTGACACCAATCCTGTAGTTCACTTACACCAAAATTGTCCATATATTATTATTATTGTCAGTATTTGTTAGAAAACTTGAATTAAAGTGATGATCATACGGGGTCCATCATATGTCAGATTAGCCTCAAATGTCACGGTTAATGTGTGGAACATTACAAAAGAGATTTAAAACTTCTCCAACATAGGTTTGGCGTTAGACAAGCCAAGTCCAGTAGGTGGCAGTATGATGTCTGAATCAACCCTTTCGCATAACATTTCCGGTGGTCGATTTCCGGCTTGGGACACGTTCGTCAGTTGCCCAGTTAGTTTGTGTTCGGTGTAGTTTTGTGTTATGAATGCTGATTGTTTAAAACAAGTTACGTTGTGATTTGAAGAGAAATAATTGATTCTTCTTAAAGAAAGAGAACAACACGCCACCAAGATGCCGCGAATTATGATAAAAGGGGGCGTCTGGCGCAACACTGAGGTAGGTATTTACACGACTTAGCTCGGCGCTAACACTAAACCCGCCTACCACACATTCAACCCTTACAATGGAATAAGCATAAAACCAACTTGGCTGTCTGTGAGGTTCGGCCAATAAGTTATTCTTTGTCACAGCAAGTACAGATATGAGGCAGAAAGGCTGCACAGAAATCAGGTTGGAGCACAGCTTGTGCAGGAGCATGAAGCTACAAGTAGCATGATGTTTACGTCTGAGCCGCGCGGTGAATGCATAATAACAACATAAAGGAGGTTTATTATCCCCAAGCCACCTTAGTCTAAACTCCCTCCACCCAGGCCCTGTTCATCAACATATTGTATTATCTGACTGCATTTAATGGCGGTACTCTGACCGATAGTGGACCTCTGCGGACAGCTTGGGTCATCCTTTTTGTATCGGCATGCCTTTGCTTTCACTGAAATCAACGTTTATAATGTGTGTGCAACACGCTGGCCATACGTCTGAAGAGTTCAATCACTTCATGCTTCACTGACTTCTTGACAGAAAGTCCTCTCTGGGCTATGTACGAAATACGCGGTGAATGCATAACCTATATGTATGGTTGCGGAAGGAATTTATGATACACGATTATAGTTTTGATCAAATAGTGTTTCTGGATCGTTATGTGTTGAACAATATCCACAACCATGGCTCCCTCACACACACCACCAACCTGTGTATATGAACAATGATACTACACCGGCCAATCTGTGCGTGTCTCCATCCAGGATGAGATCCTTAAGGCAGCGGTGATGAAGTATGGGAAGAACCAGTGGTCCCGTATCGCGTCACTGCTGCACCGAAAGTCCGCCAAGCAGTGTAAAGCCAGATGGTGAGTGGGAACAGGATGACTATCTTAAAAAAAAAATCCATACAATGTTGTCTCTAATAAGAACGAGATCTTGGGTCAACCATATAATCAAATGTCTAAAACTGGCTATATGTGACGTACAAGCAGAATGTTAAGTAGTTTGATAAGAAGGCAATGGACATGCAAACAGAAAAAGGTTTGATTGTATTATTAAATATTACTAATACGAATGAGAGAGCTTTATTATCCTAGTGTATTAGTCGGCAAATCACAAGCTGATGATCTAGTCCTTCATTCAAATCTAAAGCATATCATGCATAAATATTTGTACACTAAAGAATTGACAGAGCGACAATGGATAGAGAATGAGAGACTATGCAAAGCGTCCTCAGTTGATTCTCATTCTCACTGTCTGTAGGTATGAGTGGCTGGACCCCAGCATTAAGAAGACCGAGTGGTCCAGAGAAGAAGAGGAGAAGCTGCTGCATTTGGCCAAGCTGATGCCCACCCAGTGGAGAACCATCGCTCCCATCATCGGACGTACTGCAGCCCAGTGCCTGGAGCACTACGAATTCCTCCTGTAAAGAACTCATAGCATGGCGTGGCCTCCCACGTGTCTGGATTTGTTTTGATCATGTATTCTCTTTGTGGGACATTTTTCCATGCAGGTGTGTGTAATTAATTGAGGAACGTGTGTTTTCGTTTCCGTGTCCAGAGACAAAGCTGCCCAGAGGGACAATGAGGAGGAAGGTGGCGATGACCCCCGGAAATTAAAACCAGGAGAGATCGACCCCAACCCTGAGACTAAGCCTGCCAGACCTGACCCTGTGGACATGGATGAAGGTGCGCCTACCCATAGAATATGTCCTGGAACCAGATTGGAACACAGATAGAACTGCATGTTATGTAAAAATGGCCATCAGAACGTGCAACAGACAACAACCATACATATCAGGTGCAACACTGCATATATTGGTTTTGCTAATGCTCTTTGAAGACACTGTTTTCCGGTAAAACCTTTATGAAAAAGGTGATGTTCAACAAAACATAAACCTGCATCATAATTGTGTGTTGTGTGTATGAACCCAGATGAGTTGGAGATGCTGTCAGAAGCCCGAGCCAGGTTGGCCAACACCCAAGGTAAAAAGGCCAAGAGGAAGGCCAGAGAGAAGCAGCTGGAGGAGGCCAGGTAATCACCTAAAGCCCACCACACGGCTGTGTGTGCTGCAGAGTTCAGCTGTCAAGTGGCCATGTTGTCTGTCCTATTGGCCTCGTCACCACCTGTCTGTTGTTCCTCCTCTCCCACCAGGCGTCTGGCTGCGCTTCAGAAGCGCCGGGAGCTGAGGGCGGCAGGCATAGATGTCCAGAAGAAGAGGAAGAAGAAGAGGGGGGTCGACTACAACGCCGAAATCCCCTTTCAGAAGAAACCCGCCCAGGTGACCACAACCACAGCATTGTAAACACTATCAGTACCCTGGCCAGGTCACCACAGCATTGTAAACACTATCAGTACCCTGGCCAGGTCACCACAGCATTGTAAACACTATCAGTACCCTGGCCAGGTCACCACAGCATTGTAAACACTATCAGTACCCTGGCCAGGTCACCACAGCATTGTAAACACTATCAGTACCCTGGCCAGGTCACCACAGCATTGTAAACACTATCAGTACCCTGGCCAGGTCACCACAGCATTGTAAACACTATAAATAAATAAAAAACTTGCTTTCCAGGCATTTATACCAATGGTTTATTGGCAGCGAAGCCGGGCTTTAATGAACGCTTTCTGGTTTTGTAGTTCCTCCTAGAGCTGTGTGGGATATTGAACTTGCAGTATGAATGATTCTAATATCTATAGTCCCATGTCTATAATACATTGCACACTGAGGTCCTTTTTGAAAGACCGATTTATCTATGAAAAAAACCAACAAGGGAATACAGTGGAAGACCTCTAGCATTATCCTGTTTTATCAGCATTGCATGAGCGTTCACTCAAAACATTGAACACATGGGCTACATTAACTAACCAAATTTAACCATGGATCAGAGAAATCGAAAAGAATTGGATCCACAATGTGGATAAACAAGCTGGTTATTTACTGCTGACTTGTTTCATCTATAGGGCTTTTACGACACCAGCATGGAGGAGTACAATGCGCTGGAGCCTAACTTCAAAAGGCTTCGCCAGCAGCATCTGGAGGGAGAGCTACGCAAGTCAGTCCCCACACAGATCCACACTGTACACTTTACACACTGTCCCCACACAGATCCACACTACACTTTACACACTGTCCCCACACAGATCAACTGTACACTTTACACACTGTCCCAACACAGATCCACACTACACTTTACACACTGTCCCCACACAGATCCACACTACACTTTACACACTGTCCCCACACAGATCCACACACTACACTTTACACACTGTCCCCATAACATTTAGCTAAATGAAGGAAAATATCCTATTATGAAAGGACTAAAGACGTGTGTATTTGTGTGCAGTGAGCGCGAGGAGCGGGACAGGAAGAAAGATAAGCAGAAGATCAAGAAGAAGAAGGAGAACGACCTGCCGTCTGCCATCATTCAGACCAGTGGCGTGGCTGAGTTCACCAAGAAGCGCTCCAAGCTGGTGCTGCCGGCTCCGCAGGTAAACAACATAGAACTTCCTAGATAGCTCTTTGGATCAACTATAGAATAGCGTCATGAACGCATGCTTGATGATTGGGAGGAGTAAAATAAAAACAATCTTGTTAACCGAGAACTGAAAGTATATGCAAGACAGAATCAAAATACTGTCCGTTATGTTTAAATAGAGCTAAGCGGTTTGCGGATTGATCAGTTATTAATTGATACCCCAAAACCTCAATGTGCTTTTTAGAACTTAAACCACAAATGGTGTTTTCTGTGTTTCTTTGTAAATATATTTTTTCTTTTAAGATTTAGAAAACTTTCTTTAAAAACGATGTCCTGGTGTCTCTGCAAGTTGGATCACAATTGGTATCAAAAAGCATGCATCAGTGTATAGAATGTCATGTGACGAGTATAAAGACGATCTGAAATGCCTTGTCAGATCAGCGACGCCGAGCTGGAGGAGGTGGTGAAGGTGGGCGTGGCCAGCGAGGTGGCCCGCCAGGCGGCCGAGGAGAGCGAGAGCGGCAACTCTGCCTCCTCGGCGCTCCTTTCCGAGTACAACCTGACCAACAACACAGGCCTCCGCACCCCCCGGACGCCTGCCGCCCAGGACAAGATCATGCAGGTCACATCCTCCTTCAGTCCCACTTTAACCCCCATGTACACATGGTGAAGGCTTTCCATTCTGTCAAACCGCTGCCAACGTAGCTCCACATAACGGTCCCTAGTTGATGATTTCGTGTGTCCCCTGCAGGAGGCCCAGAACCTGATGGCTCTGACCAACATAGACACCCCTCTGAAGGGGGGTCTGAACACGCCACTGCACCAGAGCGACTTCAGCGGCTCCACCCCTCAGCGCCAGCAGGTCCAGACCCCCAACACCGTCATCACCACGCCTTTCAGGTACACGATGCTGCTATGGATGCTTTGTTGAGCTTTTTGTTTGTTTCACTGTTTGTTCCAGTTATGGTGGTGGCCTTTCAGTTTCACCTGCAACCATTATTAAAGAAGGGTTGACTTGGAAAGTGAGAGCAGCAAGTAACCCTGTGTCATGTCCCCATACCTGTAGAACCCCAAGCCAAAGCCAGGGGTCGGAGGGCCTGACCCCTCAACCCGGTGCCGCAGGGGGCTTGACCCCCCGCGGGGCCCTCACACCTGGGACGACCCCCAGTCGCACGCCCCTGAGAGATAAGCTCAACATCAACAGTGAGGAGCAGCTGGCGGACCCTGCGTATGCCAAACACCTGGTACGTGGTCGAGCCTCACCAGTCTCATTCAAGCTAGGAGAAACATTAGCTATCAAACACCTGGTACGTGGTCGAGCCTCACCAGTCTCATTCAAGCTAGGAGAAACATTAGCTATCAAACACCTGGTACGTGGTCGAGCCTCACCAGTCTCATTCAAGCTAGGAGAAACATTAGCTATCAAACACCTGGTACGTGGTCCCATACTGTGCCTCTTTCTCCCCACATCTGAGGGAAAGATGCCCTGATTGGTCAGAATAGAAGTGAACCCTGTTTCCCATACTGTGCCTTTCTCCCCACAGCTGAGGGAAAGCCTGCAGCAGCTGAAGCAAGGCCTGATGTCACTTCCTGTTCCCAAGAACGACTTTGAGATTGTGCTTCCAGAAAATGCAGAGAGTGGGCTGGACGACACGGAGACGCCTGCAGGGTTCATAGAAGATGCCAGCGATGTGGAGAACCGCAAGCAGGTATTCACTTCATGGAGTACCTGGGACATAGAGTAAACCGCTTCTACTGGGGAGGTGTTTACACACACTAATGCCAAGATGTAGGCTTTTTGATTTGAAAGTGTGTACAATGCTTTTCAATAGATCTGAACACATGGTGTGTGTGTGTGTGTGTGTGTGTGTCAGGCTGTGCGTGATTTAGAGAGAGAGAAGGAGCTGAAGCTGCGTCACACTCCAGTACGCAGGAACCTGCCGAGACCCACAGAGGTGAGTGACCAACACCACGACTACACACTCCACGTCCGCGTCCTGCATGGAACAAACCATCTGAGTTGTTCTGCCTCCTACACAGCTTGGAAATGGCTGCTGCTTGAATGAACTCGTGTACATGACTACCTTATCCAGTCTGGTGTTTGCATTGGAGCTCTGAACACTTCAAACCAGTGGGATAGCAAAACATTTGATTGACTGATATATGAAGACGTTCGGTATTTGTTCATGACCCACACAAAAAAAGACTGTATTGTGATATGAAATATGGAAATCGCCTTCCTAAAAGGTCTCTTATGCTTCCACAGGTCAATGAGTCAGTACTCAGGCCCGCCTCCGTTGAGCCACTCTCTGACCTCCAATTGGCTGAGGAGTTGATCAAACAAGAGATGATCACCATGCTGCACTTTGACTGCCTGCACCATCCGTCAACCAACGCAGCCAGCCAACTGCAGCGCAGCAAGTCCAGAGGACCCACCTCCACGTCCAACAATGCCTCTCACATCGCATACCTGGAGTCAAACAGCTACCAGCCAATCAGCACTGAGGAGATGGAGCAGGTGACCGTGACACTCCATCATTATGGTTGTCTTAAAACGAGGCCTTTTCAGTGTTTCATTGAACGTCATTAGGGATATATCAACGTACTGTACAATTGTTCCTAGGATAGTCCTATTCATCAGTCTACATAACTATTAATCAGACTAGTATGAATATCAACGTGTGATTTATCACGATAGGTCAGTCTACATAACTATTAATCAGAATAGTATGAATATCAACGTGTGATTTATCACGATAGGTCAGTCTATATAACTATTAATCAGAATAGTATGAATATCAACGTGTGATTTATCATGATAGGTCAAATATTGTTTTGCAAATGTTCACTATTTACTGAGTGACTGCAAACCATTCTGTTGAGTCTTGATGAGGTGTGTGTGTGTAGGCTTCAGGTCTCCTGGTAGCAGAGATGGATGTGGTGAAGTCAGGAATGAGCCACGGAGACCTCAGCATGGAGGCCTACAGCCAGGTGTGGGAGGAGTGCTACGGCCAGGTAAACATGGCTGCTCTACATGAACACCTCCACATTTCTATCTGGACTCTACTGATGGCTGCTCTACATGAACACCTCCACATTTCTATCTGGACTCTACTGATGGCTGCTCTACATGAACACCTCCACATTTCTATCTGGACTCTACTGATGGCTGCTCTAGATGAACACCTCCACATTTCTATCTGGACTCTACTGATGGCTGCTCTAGATGAACACGTCCACATTTCTATCTGTGGACTCTACTGATGGCTGCTCTATTTGAACACGTCCACATTTCTATGTGGACTCTACTGATGGCTGCTCTAGATGAACACGTCCACATTTCTATCTGTGGACTCTACTGGTGGCTGCTCTAGATTTTCTGGCTGGACTCTTGATTCACCCATGCTTTTCCTACATCCTCATGATCTGCAAGTTTACAATCACGTCACAATCAAGACACCGTTTTGATTTCATATCTCGTATGTTACCTTATTTCCAGTACGACCGCCACTAATGTCCTCGCTGCTTGTGTAGGTGCTGTACCTCCCAGGCCAGAACAGGTACACCAGAGCTAACCTGGCCTCCAAGAAGGACCGCATTGAGAGCCTGGAGAAAAAGCTAGAGGTGACCCACATTTCTGACCCCATATTGACCCTTGAAATATTCTGATTGTTTGTTGAATGAAGGCTAGGTCACACAGCATGTCTAATCTCTTGTGTAGAAGAAGTGAAGCCACAGTGTCGTGCACCTGCATACCTATTACATCTCAAGCCGCACTAATAAAACGATCGCGTTAATCCTTCCTGTTTGTTTGACAGGTCAACCGGGGTCACATGACAGCAGAGGCCCGCAGAGCAGCAAAGCTGGAGAAGAAACTCAAAGTGCTGCTGGGAGGCTTCCAGTCCAGAGCACTGGGACTGCTGAAACAGCACAATGAACTCTGGGAACAGGTACCCCAAGTCCTACACATATATACCAGGCACAGTAGCAGCTACCCCAAGTATCGGATTCTGAACAAGCACACAGCCCCAGTACAGTTCATTGGGTGCTGACGTTATTCTGTCGGTGTCCACTAGGTGGAGCAGGCAGCCACTGAGCTGCAGACCTTCACACAGCTGAAGAAACAGGAAGACTTGGCTATACCCAGGCGACAAGAGGTAAGGATAAACACAATACATTTACACTCTACGTTTTAAAGTGTGTAAACATTGTTAAACTATGAATGTTGGTGTGTGTGTTCCAGGGTCTGCGGGAGGACGTGGAGAGGCAGATGGAGAGAGAGCGTGAGCTGCAGCACAGATATGGAGAACTCCTCATGGAGAGAGAGACGGTGCTCAGTAATGCCCAAAAGTACTGACTCCGTCTGCGCCCACATTTTAGACGCACCCTCACACACAGCGCTCGACACGTAACCATCGATAATGGGATTTAGAACATGCTTTTACGTTCACACATTCCAGGACTGCGGTTGTGCTTGTTGTTTGAGTCAGTTATTTAGCATCAATCTGGAGAGTGTTGGGCCTCAGGTAATGATGTAACAGTGGCCTTGATACAGCTTAGACATGCTTACTGCTCATCCAACCTAACGGTGAAAATGGTGACAAAACATTTCGTGCTCCTTTAACATGTATCTTTTGAGTAACCTGACACTGATCACCATGGTAACTTGATTGATTAGAACCTCTGTGTTGCAGCTAATGTAATTGTCGAGTGAAATCCCAGGCTTTGTGAGCATGCTCAGTCGAGGTATTGGATTCTGTATTAGTGAACAATAAAGTTATTTTGAACAAAATTGGTCCTGATCTGTCGGAATGTTTAGTTACAATTAAGGTCATACAATATTAACAAAATCTTGCAGATAATAAAGTCAGTTAATATGAAGTAGCATTTAGCAAATTGCATTTGAATGAATGGCCAGACCAATAATTAATTTAAATTGTATTTTAAAGTACAAACTAAATGAAAGAATGGTGGTTGAAGTACGAGGTCTTGAATCCTCAACAGGCGAGAAACATCATCCCACTTCGGCGATAGGCATTCTGGGAAATTAAACAAATTACTTGGATTAGTGTATATACAATACCAATTTACATAACTACAGTACACAATTTCAATCAAATGATCAGTTTTGTTTATCCAACATGAAATATATTGGTAAAATGTTTATTTGATCAATCTACAAGGATAAGTAAAAAAGGTATTTCCACTGGTGGAAGCCCCATGTCACGCTGAAAGACCTGTCAGGGTTGCCATTCATTCCCTATGGCAGCGGTTCAGTTATTACTTATGGACTCCTCTTTTCAGCCAAGTATCCCTTTGGCCAGCACAAAACACTTTGGGTTGGAAGAACATTACCATTAATAATGTATGCGCATGTTATTTGGTGTGAGCATGAACATAAAATGTTGGGAGCAATAACTTAGCTTTCTTGGGCTTGGGCTTCACTTATTTTTCATTCATTGGAAAGGGTTATAAAGCCTAATTTGTATGTTGGCATTCAGATTCCCTTCACTTGATTGTGTAGCACCTCCTGGTGGTTCAGTAGGGCTGTGAAATGAAGAGGGTTTGTGTAGGCCCTCTGACTGGATGTCGGCTGGGAGACCTTTGGGTCGCTCGACAGACAGGACCTTCCTTGGACGGGTCACCCTGAAGTCTTCCTTCAGGCGAGCTTCAGCTTGTTGTTCTTCCTGTACAGGGAAATGTTGCTCAGGCTTCAAGGAAGACCCCTTCACTTCCTTTGGAACCTGCGGACCCTCCTCGATGCCCTCGACAGAGCCCAGGGATCGTAGACCAAGAGGGCCCAGAGGATCCTTGGTGGGATCCAGAGCTGCTGTATCTAGGCTTTGAATTTCCCCGGAAGGCCTTCGACAACGCTTCCAGTTCCTGATTGGTCGCTTGGACGGATGAGTGTCCCTCAGGCTGCAGCAGAACACGTTCCCCAGGCTCTTCACTGTTTCTCGGTTACATCCAGCTATGACCTGCTGCTCGAGCTTGATCCACTCCGAGGTTGTAGTCCCGGAGCGGACGCTCAAACTGAGCGGTTGCAGTAGTCCAGTATGAGGTCTCTGAACTTGCCTGGGACGTGGTGCTGGTTCAAAGCCAGCTCAACCAGCTTGTGGGGTATGGATCCATAGGCATTGGTGAGGTCTGACCACCAGGGCCAGATAGTCTCTTACCAGAGACTCTCCCTGAGAAGACGCTTATTGTGGACATGGGGCTTAGAGGGCCTTTAGGTCCAATTGAAACGCTATGATTAGTGTCATCCGTCAGCTATTTAAATGCTCTCTGAGAATATCTGTTGTGGTTGAGCCTGCCTCTGTGGGGGACAGGTTAGACTCTAGAAAGCTCCCGGCTCCTTTTTGAGACATCTGGCACCATCTTCCATATTGACTGTTAATCAAATTTGTGCACACAGAACTATCATCGGGAGGGAGCAGAGAGGTAAGGTGCGTTTCTTTGGGTTGATTTCCAAAATCTTGTTCTCTTACACTCTCTCTTTACAACTCTCAAATCTTACCTACAGCATCTTTGAGCAAGTTTAGCAGCAATTGAAATGAAACGGATGCAAGTGCATCAACCATACAGACATTGAACAAGTGACACGATGGTGTTTCTACATACAGTGGGCCTGTAGTTGTATCTTCTGATGGCTTCTCGTATGTGACAGGGCTGGATGGCACCGCTACGCTGCTCTACCGCGGCAGGACAGCTCTGAAACACAACAGAATGATCAGGACCAGCAGCACCGTTTGGTTTGGTGTTGGCCAAGCCTGCTGCCATCCCGGCTGCATTACAACGGTGCTGTCAATTAACGCCAAACTAAATGTCTGTCTGTATCTATCTATCTATATCACAACTCACTCCCGATCACATTCTATTTTTTAAATGTCTTGTTGGAAAAGGTTATCCACTGACAATGCATCCTTTTCACAGAGGTGCAATTGGCTCAGAATGTAAACATGTTTCTGTCTGCTTCGTCTGCATGAGTTGAACTGTGTTGCTGTTGCTATAGGCAGAGGGTTGACTCAGAGGACTTGTGCCTCTGCAGCTCACTTTCTTGCGCTTCCTGAGTCTGGCTCGGCCATCGAGGCTGCCGTTGCCTTGAAGAAGGGGCTTAGAGTGGGAGGAGCCGGGTGTGGAGGGGGGCGTCGCCTCGGGAGAGTCCGGGTCTCTCTTCACCTGATGGAGACATGGGTAGCCAGAGTGAGTTCACAAACTGGGTTATAGAGACATGTCTATACGTGCTAGATGGAACCAGGTGAACGTGTTTCACTGGGTTATAGAGACATGTCTATATGTGCTAGATGGAACCAGGTGAACGTGTTTCACTGGGTTATAGAGACATGTCTATATGTGCTAGATGGAACCAGGTGAACGTGTTTCACTGGGTTATAGAGACATGTCTATATGTGCTAGATGGAACCAGGTGAACGTGTTTCACTGGGTTATAGAGACATGTCTATATGTGCTAGATGGAACCAGGTGAACGTGTTTCACTGGGTTATAGAGACATGTCTATACGTGCTAGATGGAACCAGGTGAACGTGTTTCACTGGGTTATAGAGACATGTCTATATGTGCTAGATGGAACCAGGTGAACGTGTTTTACTGGGTTATAGAGACATGTCTATATGTGCTAGATGGAACCAGGTGAACGTGTTTTACTGGGTTATAGAGACATGTCTATACGTGCTAGATGGAACCAGGTGAACGTGTTTCACTGGGTTATAGAGACATGTCTATATGTGCTAGATGGAACCAGGTGAACGTGTTTCACTGGGTTATAGAGACATGTCTATATGTGCTAGATGGAACCAGGTGAACGTGTTTCACTGGGTTATAGAGACATGTCTATATGTGCTAGATGGAACCAGGTGAACGTGTTTCACTGGGTTATAGAGACATGTCTATACGTGCTAGATGGAACCAGGTGAACGTGTTTCACTGGGTTATAGAGACATGTCTATATGTGCTAGATGGAACCAGGTGAACGTGTTTTACTGGGTTATAGAGACATGTCTATATGTGCTAGATGGAACCAGGTGAACGTGTTTTACTGGGTTATAGAGACATGTCTATACGTGCTAGATGGAACCAGGTGAACGTGTTTCACTGGGTTATAGAGACATGTCTATATGTGCTAGATGGAACCAGGTGAACGTGTTTTACTGGGTTATAGAGACATGTCTATATGTGCTAGATGGAACCAGGTGAACGTGTTTCACTGGGTTATAGAGACATGTCTATACGTGCTAGATGGAACCAGGTGAACGTGTTTCCATGAGTGTGTGCTATACCTCTGGATGTGTGTTGTAGTGGATGTAGCTCGAAGAGATCACATGACTGACTGGATCGTTCTTCGACTCCATTTCCTGTTTAACCAACAGAGACAGATCCACAATCTAACACACACACACACACACACACACACACACACACACACACACACACACACACACACAACTAGTTTTGTACGTGCATGTGTTGGAAGGTTTGCTACAAACAGTGTGCCAATTGTGGAGATGAATGAGATGGATTTAACACTTGGCTGAGGTTACCTGGGCAACCGTTTCATAGGCGAGGTACGACAGTATCTCCATGGCGATGCTGTTGGGTTTGACTTCCAGGTTGCTGCAATCCAGCCAGTCACGGAACTTTGAGGCTTTCTTAGCTTGAGATGTGCGTGGCCCCCAACACACATTCACACAGAACAGGAACCAAATTGACACACAGATTCATAGACAACGCTTAGCAAATTCAACATGCACATACAATGCATGAGCATTGGCTGAATATATTGTGTCCTTGTACAGCCTTGTCACTGTGTCATATTGTGCCAAAGGATCCTACCGAAGCTGAGCTGTCGGCTCTCACAGAACTCAGAGTACTGGGATTGATCCATGGTCCGAGTCTGACGCTCCAAGCGCTGGACGGACACACACACACACACACACACACACACACACACACACACACACACACACACACACACACACACACACACACACACACACACACACACACACACACACACACACACACACACACACACACACACACACTGCTTTATTGGGTAGAATGATCAGTTTGATAAGATGAGCCATTATGATGCTGTTTCCTCATTTATAGCCGGTGTGTGTAAAGTGTGTGGAATTCTGAAGCTCTGCATGGAGCGTGTCCACACCAATGTTAGGGCCAAACGGCGACTAGAAAGGCCGTGGGTGAACCATCACGCGACTATACTGGAGGTTCAGCTAGGAAGCTCTAGGCCCCACACTCCCACAAGCCTCCCATGTTTCACTCCACGGAATATAGAACTGACTGGCTCAAGAACTGACCTCCATCCTTTCCTGTTTCACGGGGTCTACTACTTCCTGTTTATCAGCCAATGACAGGAGCTCCCCAGTCTGATCCATCCACATCAGGAAGTCCTGAGCCAATCTCTGCCTCCGTTGGTTAGCGGCTGCAGCACCCCCTCCCGACTTGTCTACGGGAAACAACCATTTTGCGGAAAAATATGAAATATACAAACCGCCAAACATTTGTATTTCATACAATTATTGTATGCACATTTGTGGTCTATGTGCGTAAGGCTGCCTAAAGTTGATGAACAATGTGCTTATCATTACAGTCTTTCATTGGATCATCCAAGCTGGTTTGAGAAATTTCCCAACTTTGGTGGGATTGGCTGATGATTGTCTGAAAGGACTTTGTTTGTGGATCATGTACCTGTTTCTTGTGGTATTTCTTCTTCCTCCAAAGATTTGATGAGTTTTGATTTATAATCCCTGAACTGAAGGTACTTCAGTAACCTAGACAGCTTCCGCTGATTTAAGATAAAGGAGGGAGGAAGAGAGAGGAGCAGAAACAGTAGACCAAGAACCAGAAAGAGAGCAGAATGTGCATGTTTACAACACAACGTCCTGTTTCAGCTGGTAAAGAGCAGGGTAAACAAAAGGTGAGCGGGTTACCTTGTCTCTCCTCATCAGGAACAATATGTCTTCTGCGGAGATCACTCTGGAGCCCCGAAGAACCGCCCCCTCACACGCCTGCTGCAACTGGCCAGTCAATCAAATCATTTTAATTAGCATACAAGCAGTATACCCCATTTCTAAACTGGTTCCACTAGAGGGCCAAGGACAAAAGGGAAGCTAACGTGGCTAGCTGTAGCTCGCCGGGCCCACTAGGAGCAGGCAGTGATAGTAGACGTGCGGCCATGTTCCCGAGGCACCTAGCAGCAAGATACACATGGCTACATGAGTAGTACATCATTATCTTCTAATGATTACTTAAATCTACTTGGTGTGGATGACTGTAAATGATGGGCATTCTTTTATTAATGGAAACATTTGAATGTCAATAGAACTACGTTTTCTGTGGTTTCTATCGTACCAGAATAAACTAGAACATCGGAATCTGAATTTCTTGGTCTATGCATATAAAGTGCTTGAAACTTTAGCTCCGCTCAAAAGAGCAGAGCTCATGCAATATCCGCTTCAAAAGATCAAGAGTCCATAATTATACCTCCTGCGGTCATGACTTCATTTTTGTCTAACAAACCAAGCAAGGTCTCAATGACTCTGGTTTATTAGGAGTGTGTGTGTGTGTGTGTGTGTGTGTGTGTGTGTGTGTGTGTGTGTGTGTGTGTGTGTGTGTTACCATCGTGATGAGCTGTGTGTGTACAATGTCCTCCACCAGAGCTGCTGTCTCATAGAGTGGTCTTCGAGCATCTCCCAGTGCAAACCTAACACACACACACACACAGTAATAATATTGGTAATATTTGACATCTTGAAAAATAAAAAAAACTAGAATATACTTTTACCTACCAGTTAAACAGTACACAATAGGTAGGATGATGGTGCATGCAAACACACCAACATTCAAGTCATCTTTCAATGGTCTCCTCTCTCTCTCTCTCTCTCTCTCTCTCTCTCTCTCTCTCTCTCTCTCTCTCTCTCTCTCTCTCTCTCTCTCTCTCTCTCTCTCTCTCTCTCTCTCTCTCTCTCTCTCTCTCTCTCTCTCTCTCTCTCTCTCTCTCTCTCTCTCTCTCTCTCTCTCTCTCTCAAAATCTCTTTCTAAAACAGGCAAAAATTTGGTCAAGCCACAATTTGCATGAAGAGAAGCCACTTCCATGATGGCAGAAAGAGCAACCTCAGCCCACATCCTGCCCTCTTTCCCTCTCCTGTTCCTTCTCTTATTCCTTCTCTCCCCTTCACCCTTTTCTCTCACCACCCATTCTCTTCCCAGTTTCAGTTCCTAACCACCCACACACCCTCTCTGGACCTGTGTGCTGGGATGGGTTGGGCCTGGGTTGGGCCTGTGGTTTCTGGAGGCTGGGTTTACACGTCTGTGTTAGAGGACAGCCTTGGTTTTTTAGGGTTTAGTTGGGTTTGATTCATTCTGACCACCAACTCTGCCGGTGAAGACTAGGCCACAGCCTCACCACACCACTACTGCAGCCCGCGGTGAGTTCCCCAAACCACACACACACAAATCTGGGACAAAACTTGGTGAATCCACATTTTATTTGGATGGTCAAGATTGGCATCTTTGTATTGGACAGGGGGATGGCTTTGAAATGTGGTCATGTTCCTATTCTATTTTATTGTTCCCTCTGTTATAATTAAATACATGGATGAGGATACATCATCAAATAATTGTTATTGGAGTCATTTCTGTGTGTTGATATCAAAAGTCGCGTACTACTGTTGTATATACCATAGAAAATACAATAATAACCATACCTACTTAAAATAAGGATATTCATTTGCAATGCCTGGTTATTATTTTCATTCTTAAAATGCTTTTATTGTATGCATTATTTCACTGTCAAACCCTTAAAAACCTCAGTTTCAATTTATTTTAGTTCAGTTATTATCAGAATTGAACAAATATCAACACCAGTATTTACAATTTACATTGCGACAAATGTGGATTTCCCCTTTTTTCTTTCAGTCCAGCCTGTTTTAGCATGGCATCAAACAGCCTATTTGATAGTAGCAGTCCAACACACTACTGGGGTAGGTTTCTGAGTCTCCGTTCGTCCTTCTTTTGTGTCTCTCTCTCGCTCTCGCCTTCATTCTAACTGGGGAATTATTCTATGCCAATTTTATTTTCAATTAAATCCTGTCAGTATATTGTACATTTGTGAAACGTTTAATTTCTCCACTTATATCATAATTTGTATGACGGCATAGTTTAAATGTGTGATCAAATTCAAGGTGGACAATCTCATGTCCACATCAACATCATGTAGTGGATATAGCATATGTGTATAGCATGTGTGTGAGCGTGTCTTACATCATGCTCTGTATCTCAGCGATGAAGCTGGTTCTGGAAAGGGGGCGGTCTTTAAAACTTGAGGGGGTGGAGCTAGCCATGGGACTACTCATAGCCACTCCCACCTGGAGACAAAAATCACTACAAATGAAAGAACGGTAGCATATTTGCATGACAACAGAATCCAAAAGCTGCTTGTCGTCATCCGTTTAAAGAGCAATTAGAGTAGATGTTAGACAGGACTCAACTAAAACTGCCTGTCTTTGATGCATAGCTGGAGCTTTGCTGTGGTATTCAAAGTCGAGGACAAAGTAAACACTGAGGGGAAGCAGGCAGTGCACAGCAGTTAAGATATACTATAGATAGTAAGGACACATTGAATACAGAATATGGGGACATCAAATAAAACCCATGTTGGTTGATCCCAAACAGCATTCATTAAACATACAGTACATAGCATTTTTACAGTAACTAATGTTAAATATGTAGGTACATAGGTATCCTGACCAAGTAAGACCAAATGGTAAAGCCCGGATGGAAATCCAAAATCACTACACCTTGTTAATTTCAGGATTCTTATCACTTTTGTGTTTTTTGCTCATTTATCGAATAATATAGGATACTTTGTCACATTTGTCACTTTGTTTATCAAATAGAAAATAATAATTAAGGAGTATGTGAACCCGAATTTCTTTATTTTTTACGTGGTAATAGGACTTATATTATCGTCAACATAGTAATATATGCCATTTTATCACGGTTACCGAAATAAGACCGTCATTTAGAGAAAACACACACACACACACACACACACACACACACACACACACACACACACACACACACACACACACACACACACACACACACACACACACACACACACACACACACACACACACACACACACACACACACACACACACACACACACACACACACACACACACACACACACACACACACACACACACACACACAAACCACCAACGTCCCCTCCGGCAGGAGAATCTGAATAATAATATCGGCCCTCGTATTCAAACTCCGCGGCGGGTTTACACAAAGCCGTCCCACAAACACTGACGGAAGGGGCCGTGGACACAACATGACGTAAGAGCTTTACTTCAGTAGTGAGGAGGAATTGGAAGGACAAGGTCTCACCTGAAGTAGTGGGAAACAACGCTAGGAATCCACACAACTACGGAACATTTGTTTTCAGCTGTGTGGTGCGCGCGTTGATGACGTCTAACTCCGGGGCGAGAGCTAGGCATTTCGGTAGCTGTAGTTGTTCCTGCCGGAACCCCGCTGACCGCCTCCCGTGCATTAGTACAATTATTAAGGCTTTACATAGATAGTTTTCTGTTTTAAGATGAAGGAACTTTATCTAACAATCAAGATGTGTGCTGTTTTGACAAAACATGTCGTGAAACAATAATAATTGTCTCTAAAAATGTACCCTATGTATGAGATATCCGCAATTACATGAAGGTCTACAATAACTAAACTTATTTTTTTAATCTGAATTTGGTTATGACGCCCCCAATCAATTGAACAAAATGTGTACATTCTTAAAGAAAATCTACTAGATTGTGTCTGATAGCCAACATTTAGAGTTGACCACTCCATGCTGAAATACTAACAAATCAGAAATGTCAATATCAGAATTATTTCAAACATCATAAAAGTGCTATTTAACTTGTCAGGATCCTTTAATAAGGAAGAAAATTGATATATGGAATAATTGAAGAGAGAGAAAAAGCAAGAAATAAATAAGTAGCATAACTACATGCAACAAATAACGACCTCCATCATTCTTACTCATCTCTAGAGTCCGTCTCGAAGCGCCGGGATCAAGACCAGCAGCCGGACGGTCGGAATCACGTCAAAGTGCTGGATCGGCCGGCTCCTCAGCCTCTCTCCCAGCGCACCACAGCGCCCCCTCATGGCCTGGTCCAGACAGACAGCCCTAACATCCTGTGTAGCTGCCTACCTCAGCACTGGAGGTGCAACAAGACCCTGCCCAGAGCTTTCACCGTCAGTACCTGTCTGTATGTCTGTCTGTATGTCTGTCTGCCAGCCCACTATGTTTATCTTTTCAAACAGATAGAGTAAAATAAAACCTCACTGGTGTCTCATCAAAGCCAAAATAGTGTCATACCATGTGATCCCCATATAATACTGCACTCATGGTTACTCTAAAGGTTAAGCTATGGTATAATATCCTCTAAGATGTGTCTCCTCCAGGTAGTGGCCCTGGGTGAGGATGTGGT
>JACYXH010000802.1:8577011-8637011 GCA_026745465.1 Lota lota | reverse complement strand
ATCTCCTCTTCCTCTCTTCCATCTCTCTCATCGACCTGCTGATCCCCTGAGAAAGACAGAGGGAGAGAGAGAGAGAAAAAAGAGAGTTTAAATAATACAATATTATCCTGTTCATGAGTGATTGTGTTTCTTTTTTCTGTGTGTGTGTGTGTGTGTGTGTGTGCGTGCGTGTGTGCGTGCGTGCTCTCACCATCACAGCTCAGTGCAGTGCAGACCCAGTTCCCACAGGCGCACACACACTTGTTACACGCCATTTTAGTCTCAGTGCCGTCTTCAAACACCTCGTCCTCGAGAGCACACTCTACACACACACACACACACACACACACACACACACACACACACACACACACACACACCGTCACTGCTTTGCAGAGCCTTTCTCTAGTCGATCAATTGAAATTGGCAGACAATGCTAAAAGCTAACATTTAGATGTGTGTGTGTGTGTGTGTGTGTGTGTGTGTGTGTGTGTTGCCTTACGTCTCTCATGTGGTTGGTAGGATGGTGTTAGACAGTTCATGAACTCAGCTAAACTTAGCTTCCAATCAGCATTGTCATCTGACAGCTCTATTAGAGCGTCCACACACAGAGACCTGGAAGAGAGACAGGGACACACAGGAAGTGCGTTGACATGCACACTAAAAACCAAGTTGTAACCTAGTTGTGTCTCCTGCTTCTTAGCTGTCACGTGAACGCCCCATAGACGCTTATTTCCCAGAAGCGGAAGTCAATTAAGATACCAAGGTAAGGTGTGTGTGTGTGTGTGTGTGTGTGTGTGTGTGTGTGTGTGTGTATGTGTATGTGTGTGAATGTTTATACCTCAGTATCAGGTTGTTTTCTCGACTAGCAGAGTGAGTCAAGTTTAGAGACACTTCGTTTTGTTTGAGGAAGCTCAGAAACTCTGTTGAATCAAACTGTGAGTCTCCATTATCATATGTCTGTAACACACACAAACACACACACACACACACACACACACACACACAGCTCAGTATCTAAAACAATGAAGATATCAGATCGCAACACTTCACTGTCAACAACATTTAGAATACCCGTCCTCTCCTAATATTTAAGGTTGTTAAATACAGTTTTAAGAACCAAAGCTATCAAATAATCATGTCTATTTCATATGTCTGGCCTTCAACAATAAGCTTGGTCGGGTTCACATGAAAGGAGCTGACCTGGAAGTAAATGCGTAAAAGGTCACGGACTGAGGACCCTTTTGAGGCCAATCTGCCCGAATCGAATACTTCCTGAATCCACTCCATCATTCTGTTCCTCAGCCAATCACGATCAGACAGGAAGCATACAACTGCACAAACACAGGCAAAATACACACATTGGTACAAATGAACACAGAGAAGAATACTCTCTTGCACACAGACACAGACTCACACACACACACACACACACACACACACACACACACACACACACACACACACACACACACACACACACATCCATTAATAGTTTACTTACCAGGACTTACATCTGTGTGTGTAGTATCCTCTGTATTGAAAGGAAAAAGAACAGTGTAACAGCTACCATAAGTAATAGCTTCTGTGCGTGCGTGCGTGCGTGCGTGTGTGCGTGCGTGCGTGCGTGCGTGCTAACCCAGACAGTGCTCTCTGTGCTCCAGGTGTATCTTGGTCCGTGTGAGGCAGGCTTCCCGATGTAGCTCACAGTGGCTCCTGTATGTTCGACCATTACTGCCACACACCCAGCGTTCTGCTGACACTTCACACTGCTGGGAGACAGACAGACAGTTAGACAGCTGGAGAGACAGACAGACAGACAGACAGGCAGGAAGGCAGGCAGGCAGGCAGGCAGGCAGGCAGACAGGCAGACAGGCAGACAGACTGACAGACACACAGACAGGCAGACAGGCAGACAGACAGACAGACAGGCAGACAGACAGGCAGACAGACAGACAGACTGACAGACACACAGACAGGCAGACAGACAGACAGGCAGACAGACAGACAGGCAGACAGACAGACAGGCAGACAGACAGACAGACAGGCAGACAGACAGACAGACAAGCAGACAGACAGGCAGACAGGCAGGCAGACAGACAGACAGACAGGTAGACAGGCAGACAGGCAGGCAGACAGACAGATAGGCAGACAGACAGACAGACAGGCAGACAGGCAGACAGACAGACAGGCAGGCAGGCAGACAGACAGGCAGACAGACAGGCAGGCAGGCAGGCAGGCAGACAAACAAACAGACTTACTTTATCAATATCAGTAGGTACTCTTTCTACTAAGCTAATATAATATAACCTGATATATAATATATACATATATATAGCTCATCTATTCTGAGTCTGAGTGCTCCAACATACTTGTAAGCAGCGACATACAGGTTCTCCTCGGTCTGTCGAGACACACTCTCTACCTGCGCCACACAACGTCTTACTGCACACAGACTGGTCCTGGTGATACAAGCGCGCGCACACACACACACACACACACACACATGAATCAAATGTAATTTGTTCTGCACCTCACCAAAAACAATTGTGTGTGTGTGTGTGCGTGTGTGTGCATGTGTGTGTCTGCTGTTGTTATGTTAAAGAGCTTGCGGGCCCTTTGAATTAAAAAGTAATCTGCAGCCACACACGCACACACACACACACACACACACACACTCACACACACACACAAACAAGCACACAAACACACACACACACACATATACACACACACACACCACACACACGCACACACACGCACACACACACACACACACACACACACACATCAGGACATACCCAGGCTCAAACTCACTCCAGACACACATACATTAATTCACATACACACAACCAAAAGTGAATGATGAAAATTAAACTGTAGTTAACACCTTATCAAAGTTAAATACATATCCCAGACATTCCTCCATGTAATTCCTCCGTGTCTGTATGTGTGTACACACACACACATACTCAAACATACAAACACACACACACACACACACACACACACACACTCAAACATACAAACAGTCACACACACACACATACTCAAACATACAAACACACACACACAAAAACACAATAACACCTTAGCATACACAAACGTATATGCACACAAGATGTTATGCCCACGCTCACACACACACGTACATACACACACCTGAGCATTTCTACTGTCACACACGCCCCACTGCATGCCCGTTTCCTCTTGCTCTCTCTACTTTCTTGTGCCTCCGTTATTCTATCCAACCCTCTATTTATCTCTCATTCCTCTCTTTCCCCCTTAGGGGAAAAACCTCATCTTGCTCTCTCTCTCTCTCTCTCTCTCTCTCTCTCTCTCTCTCTCTCTCTCTCTCTCTCTCTCTCTCTCTCTCTCTCTCTGTGTAGTTGAGTGAAATAAAATATTTGTGTGAAAGAGAGTAATTTGAAAAGATAACTATATTTAAACTCCTGTCTCTTTGTATAAAACCTTTTTGCTCTCTATGTATGTCTCTCTCGTGTATGAACGCACACATTCTTTGTAGGTTAGATGTCACCATTTATCATGAGTGGTTGACAAGCTGTGATGGATTCAAGGATGAAAATGTACCCTTTAGCACTGAACTAGGCGAGTTACAGCCCAATATTGAGAAGGACAAGGTTCAAACTCATGTCACCATCTTTACTCAGAGATGATCTTTACAACAACACACTCTACCCCAAACCCTAACTGTACCAGATGAACAGCCATAGACAATATGTAGGAAGTAGAAACAGATGTAGGGAGTCTTCTTAATACCCAAACAGCTGGGTCTGTGTCTGCCACCTGGTCCAAATGTATCCACTTGACTTTACAAGAAAGCTCAAGTGATTGCCAGGTGATTGTGTGTTTGAGGCAGAGCACTCAAGACAACACTGAAAATAGAAATAGAATATAAATATAAATATAATTCATAGCTGTTTATTTAGTTTACCTTAGTCAGAGGACTGGAAGAGAGAGGAGGAAGGCAGAGCAGCAGTAGAAATGGCACGATGAATATGGAGAACGTCATCCCCTAGATAGGAGAGAGGAGGAGAGGAGGAGAGGAGGAGAGGAGGAGAGGAGGAGAGGAGAGGACAGGAGAGACGGAGAGGACAGGAGAGAAGGAGAGGACAGGAGAGGAGGAGAGGAGAGGACAGGACAGGAGAGAAGGAGAGGACAGGAGAGGAGAAGAGAGGAGGGGAGAGGAGGAGAGGAGAGGACAGGAGAGACGGAGAGGACAGGAGAGAAGGAGAGGAGGAGAGGAGAGGACAGGACAGGACAGGAGAGAAGGAGAGGACAGGAGAGGAGAAGAGAGGAGGGGAGAGGAGGAGAGGAGAGGACAGGAGAGGAGGAGAGGACAGGAGAGAAGGAGAGAAGGAGAGGACAGGAGAGGAGAAGAGAGGAGGGGAGAGATCATTCAAATCATCAAATTGGAATTCAGTGGCCCGAATATGACCAATAACCAACAAATCCTTGCAGTTACAGCGATAAAAACAATGTGGCCTCACCTTGACCCTTGTCCAAACAAAGTGTAAACAGCGCTTCTCTCATGTAGTCTGGTTCCAAACACAACCATCCATACAGAGATGGCTTGTCTCGTCAGTCAGTGCTGTAGACTCACTCAGTAGATTCACTTCAGATCAGCTCTCTCTTCAGTGAAGCCGTTTTGTTTCCTCTACAACACCACAGCTACTCAGTAACACAACAGACAAGAGACATATAGAGACACACAGAGGGAGAGAGAGAGAGAGAGAGAGAGAGAGAGAGAGAGAGAGAGAGAGAGAGAGAGAGAGAGAGGTCAGTGGGGAGGGATCGGGAGGGGAAGGAGCAGGTGAGGGGGAGAGTGCAAGAAGGAGAGCAAATTGCAGCTGTTTCACAAACGGATAGAGCGCGCATGCACACACACACACATACACACGGGCGGGCATGCACACACACACACACACACACACAGGTCATTGTTAGGAATGAAATGTTAAAGGCACACGACAAGCTGACATGTTCAGACCAGACAATGTAGGTATCAGTGTGTTATTTGAGTGTGTAAGTGTGTGTGTGTGAGAGAACCAAACATGTCTCAGAACATATTGAACATACAATATATATATAAATAAATAAATAAATAATAAATAATACGTTTTATGTCAATTCGAAAAAACTGAAAACATAGTTTTGTGTAAATGCATTTTTGTTTTACAAATTATGGAGTAAAACTAGATAAAACATAAAAATGCCCCCCCCCCTTCACCAAGCTATTCACATCAGTGTAGCCCCTCGTTGCACACTGCGTGAGGTCAATGATGAGGCTGTAAATGAACTCTGCCCGCAGGGATGGAACGATAACCAAATTATAAACTGATCAAACTAAATGAACTATAGCTGGAACTTGAGGTGTGATTACACAAACCAATGAACTCTCCCCTAAGCTATTTCCCCAACATATCCCCCGTCTCTGTAATCATGCAGTCAGTACTTAGGCTACCAACTCCCATTATTAGAAAGATGTGCTTCTTTTCACAACAAATATTTGTTCATGAACACAGTACTTTGGATTTGGAGTCTCATTGGAAAGGGATACAAGGCATTCCTGCACTCTTGTGTGTGTGTGTGTGTGTGTGTGTGTGTGTGTGTGTGTGTGTGTGTGTGTGTGTGTGTGTGTGTGTGTGTGTGTGTGTGTGTGTGTGTGTAATGACGCTAGTGCTTCGTCCGTAGTGTCATAAAGTTACAAGTGTAGCGCTGCTGCTCTCTGCTGCAGTTCGATGTGGACTGCCTTTTAGTGGCAATAATGGTTGGAGCATGCAAACCTCCATGGGCTAGGGCTGCCGAAGCTTTACTGTTCTGTACTGTAGCTGTTCTACTAAGAAGACAAGTTCCAATTAGAGACACATTCATTAGGAGTATGAACCATGAGAACACAGTGTCTGAGATTTAGGACACGGCTGAACTTCATGAAGGACACCGGTCTGGGTGATCAAACCATCGTAAACCATCTCTACTGGCTTCACTGTCTCTACCTCCACCTCCATCACCACCACCACCACCATCACCACCACCACCTCCATCACCACCACCACCCCCACCTCCATCACCACCCCCCACCCCCACCACCATCACCTCCATCTCCACCACCACCACCACCACCACCTCCATCACCATCACCACCATCACCTCCATCACCACCACTACCACCACCCCCCACCATCACCTCCACCACCTCCATCACCACCACCACTACCACCACCCCCCACCCCCACTACCACCAACACCTCCACCTTCACCACCTCCATCACCACCACTACCACCACCCCCCACCCCCACCATCACCTCCACCACCACCACCCCCACCTCCATCACCACCACCACCACCATCACCACCACCCCCCACTGCCATCACCTCCATCTCCACCACCACCACCACCTCCATCACCATCACCACCATCACCTCCATCACCACCACCACCACCACCATCACCTCCATCACCACCACCACCATCACCACCACCACTACCACCATCACCTCCACCACCTCCATCACTAACCACCACCCCCACCTCCATCACCACCACCACCACCACCACCCCCACCCCCACCACCATCACCTCCATCTCCACCACCACCTCCATCACCATCACCTCCATCACCACCACTACCACCACCCCCACCCCCACCATCACCTCCACTACCACCACCCCCCACCCCCACCACCACCAACACCTCCACCACCCCCACCTCCATCACCACCACTACCACCACCCCCCACCCCCACCATCACCTCCACCACCACCACCCCCACCTCCATCACCACCACCACCATCACCCCCACCCCCACCCCCACCATCACCTCCACCACCACCACCCCCACCTCCATCACCACCACCACCACCCCCCCACCACCGCCACCACCACCACCGCCACCACCCCCACCTCCATCACCACCACTACCACCACCGCCACCACCACCACCACCACCACCTCCACCACCATCACCCCCCACCCCCACCACTACCACTCCACCACCTCCATCACCACCAACACCTCCACCACCCTCACCTCCATCACCACCACTACCACCACCCCCACCACCGCCACCACCACCACCACCTCCACCACCACCATCACCTCTATCACCTATATCACCACCACCTCCATCACCACCACCACTACCACCACCCCCCACCCCCACCACCACCAACACCTCCACCACCCCCACCTCCATCACCACCACTACCACCACCCCCACCCCCACCACCATCACCTCCATCTCCACCACCACCACCACCACCTCCATCACCATCACCACCATCACCACCACTACCACCACCCCCCCACCCCCACCATCACCTCCACCACCTCCATCACCACCACCACTACCACCACCCCCCACCCCCACCATCACCCCCACCACCACCAACACCTCCACCACCCCCACCTCCATCACCACCACTACCACCACCGCCACCTCCACCACCTCCATCACCACCACCACCACTACCACCACCCCCCCACCACCGCCACCACCACCACCTCCACCACCCCCACCTCCATCACCGCCACTACCACCACCGCCACCACCGCCACCGCCACCACCACCACCTCCAACACCACCATCACCTCCATCACCACCACCTCCATCACCACCACTACCACCACCCCCCACCCCCACCCCCACCACTACCACCACCCCCCCACCACCTCCATCACCACCAACACCTCCACCACCCCCACCTCCATCACTACCACCACCCCCACCTCCACCACCGCCACCACCACCTCCACCACCACCATCACCTCCATCACCACCACCACCATCACCACCACTACCACCACCCCCCACCCCCACCACTACCACCACCCCCCACCACCACCATCACCACCAACACCTCCACCACCCCCACCTCCATCACCACCATTACCACCACCCCCACCTCCACCACCGCCGCCACCACCACCACCTCCACCATCACCTCCATCACCACCACCTCCATCACCACCACTCCACCCCCACCACCACCACCATTACATCCACCACCTCCACCACCACCATCACCTCCATGACCACCACCACCACGACCATCACCTCCATCACCACCACCTCCATCATCATCACCACCACCATCACCACTACCTCCTCCACCACCAACACCACAACCATCACCATCACCACCTCTACTAGTGTTGGTGTATTTTTGCAGGGTGGTGTCAGAGGAGGTGTTAAGAGCAAATACCCCCACCCTTCTGGTTTTTGCTCTGACACCAGATAATCAAGTGCTCCCGTAAATAGCCTGAGCTGATCAGCCTGTTTTTACAAATATGTGTGTGTGCTTGCACGCATTTTGATGTTTGTGTGTGTGTGCGCCTGAGTGTGCGTGTGTGTGTGTGCCTGAGCGTGTGCGTGTGCGTGCGTGTGTGCACGTGTATGAGATAAAGGTTGAGTAGGACAGAAAGTGAGTGTTTTGTTTGTATGTGTGTGATGTAAGGGAAGGTATGTTATCAGCTCAAATGTACCTAATAATAATTCAAGAGGTGTGAGACACACACACACGAACACACACGAACACACACAAACAGGCACACACACATTTTCCTGACACAGCATGAGAGTGACACATTTCAGAGTTAGGATAGGAGTGACAATATGCTGACACTGTATCTACCTTGCACTCTCTCTTGTTCCATCCATCCAATAATATTTCTGATGCCCTGTCTCTCCACCACTGTGTCCCATTTGCTTTTTCACCATCCTTTCTACAACCATATAACAAGATAGGATGATAATTAACTCATCATACCGTGTGTAACTGCCACACTGGGACCCATTCATAATACAATTATGAATGAGTTGCTATTTCAAAATGGCTGCTCTCCAGCCCCGTGGTTTACAACCCTTTCGGGGCTGTGGCCATGATCCCAAATCAAGGCACAACCACTTAAAGTTGTTGGACATGATACAGGTAAAAATAAAGGCAATTGCATTGTTTGTCAGATATGTATTGAAATGGAGCAAAAACTTGCATTACTTAGGACAATTAGTTAATAATAAAGCAAATCATAAACAGTACCACATTATATTAGTATCATATGTCAGGATTATGTATTAAATCTCAACAATTTACAGCACACCTGGTCTTGCCTCAAAGCCAACTGTTAAACCTGCTCACCTCCAAAATACCTTTAATCCACAAGATTCTAGATAAATTCACTTATTTTATTACAAAGATCACCCAAAAACAACCTCACTATCCAGAATGCAAAACTGCTTCGGTGACATGAAGGACTGGATTTCCTCCTGCTTAATTTTGTTAAACTGGGGTTCTTGTATTCCAGAATCCAGAACACATCACTAAAAACACTCTTCACTAACCCCCCACGAGAACCAACCCCAGGAATACTGGTGGATTTCTGACTCTCAAACAGCACGTGTATATCTTGTATATCTGACTATTGCCATTCCCCTCTCTCATGCGACAGTCAAGGAGTGGCAGACTTCAGCTAAAGCAGGACACGTAATGTCCCTGTACTGGGGGCCAGTAAATCAGGGTACATCATGTGATTACTTTTCAAGCTCCTCATTGTGTGGCTGTTTTATATACAGTCGGATCAGGGACAACAAGGCCAGTCTGGTTGTCCCTGATCCTACTGTGTGACTGAAGACTCAGGACAACAAGGCCAGTCTGTTGATTGATTTTAAGGCCCACTTGTTTAGATGTATTTTTATAGTTTTAGGTCCTGGTTCTTATGTGTGTTATGATGCTAGGATTTATCTTTTTATGCCAGGTTTTCAAGGTTTTACTTATTAATCTCATGTATGTTTTATATTTTATTCTCATGTATTCATTTAGCTTTACTTTCATTTGTATGCTTGTTTTTACTTCTATCCACCCATATATCATAATTATTGGGCTGTGTGTCCCATGGTCTACATTCTCTTCTTCAGGGCTGTGGGTTGGGTGTGGTTGATGGTGGTTTAAGCAGTCTCACCTGAGTTCTCACCTGAGAGTTTGACTGATTGAACGCTGGGGCTGGCTGAGGCTGCACACCAGTGATTCATTGGGAAATCAATGCACACAGGACAAACCAGCCATCCCCACACACACCCAGAAGAGCTCTGATATGTCAGCTTGTAACAGGTGTTCAAAACAACCTTCAAACTCTGCCATAAACTGGTTTTCAACAACTACCTGTGTCCTGGAGTGGGAGGAGCCCAGTAAAGCCACCCAGGTGGCAGGAGCAACTGCTACAAGGGTAATCTAAGAATGTCTGTGCTCTACGTTTTGAAATCACTTTGCCTTTTTATTGTTAAGTACAAACTTTACAATAAACTCACACATGCCCAACTAGACAACTTATAGACGGACACATATGCCACCATACAGAATAACATGCATGCACACATATACAGACAGTATATATGTACACATTTTTACATTAAATAAATGTAATGCAAACATTGGCACACCATTAGACCTAGGATAACATACAGACACAGATCAGGCACACAAAATAGGCAGGCAGCCGATTTATTAATAGCGCAACATGTTTGCCCAAAAGTATTAGGAAAGTCCCTGAAGCTTTGCTATCGAACAATCAAGCCTTAAGATTCTGCCATAGCTATCTGGGGAATCTCTGGTGGTCTGAGAGTCCCGTGCTCGTCTGAGGCAGCACTGTGCCTAGCCACATACAGCATGGGGTTTGTATGTGTAACCACAGGAGCAACAGCTCACAATCACAGTATAATCCTTATTCCATTTTAATAATCCATAGAAAACCAATTTTGAGGCAGGCCCTATTTTCAGCACCATATGCATGCTTCGTTCCATTGCGACAATCTACTGAATATGGAGTTTGAAATGTCCTGTCGCTGGTTCCAAGGTGCTCCTTTTGGATGTTCAATAACTCTTTCATGGTATTACATTCCTCCCACTCTTGGACAATAGAAGAAGAACAAGAGCAACATGAAGGTTTGAAGGTGAGAGACAAAGAGAGTGACCAAAATGTTCAGTTAGTACAGAAAGGGATCAGAGTGAGTGGAGGACTGAAGGGTCGAACTTGCAAGAGTGCATGCAGGAAACCACGTTTCTTGTGCTTCAAACAGGAAGTGACATCAAGTCTTGTTGCTCCCCTTCAGTCTCCAGCCACCGCCCTGGTTTATAGAGACGGAGGTGATTGGTCAATTGACAACACCTGCCGCTAACTCACCGGTCTTCTAATTGGGTCCCAACAGGAACGCCCCCTTCCCATCTCCCCCCCACCCCCCGAGAGAGACAGAGCTCAGCCCCATGCACAGAAAGACCACTATAGGAGAGAGACCACTATAGGAGAGAGACCACTATAGGAGAGAGAGACCACTATAGGAGAGAAAGACCACTATAGGAGAGAGAGACCACTATAGGAGAGAGACCACTATAGGACAGAGAAACATAGTTGACTGGGTGAACAAAGAGACTTGCCTGGAAGGAATGTAGGCCTGCACCCTGCTGCCATTGTATGCCAATACAATATCTGTCTTCCTCTAGAGTCTAGAGGCAAGAAATACACACCCACGCACACCACATACACACACACATTAAGAAGGAAAGAACAACACAACTACTCACATCCAGGCAAACACAAACACACAAAGGACCTAAATGGTAGGCAGCAAGGCAGGCATTTCACTTCCTGTTGAGAGAGAGAGAGAGAGACAGAGAGAGAGAGAGTGTGTGAGAGAGAGAGAGAGAGTGAGTTTGTGTGTGGGAGAGAGAGAGAGAGAGAGAGAGAGAGAGAGAGAGAGAGAGAGAGAGAGAGAGAAGGGGAGAGAGGGGAGAGGCAGACATAAAAAGTCTCCAGAGGCCAGGCTCATTTGGTTCTGGGCTTCGCAGAACTAAACTCTGACTGGAAGTCTAACTCACGGACTTGCTGTCTGCTTGATGCTGTTTCACTAACTCTTTGTGTGACTATCTGACCAATGTCTGGTCAAAGTTGAACTTCTGGACTTTTGCATGTGTTTGAGTGATTATTCCTTTAAACGGATTGTTACACTGGACCATTTCTTTGAAGCTGTTACACCTGTCACTGTGCCTTTAAAACAGAAAATCTTAGACTGTTTAACTTTCTTTTTTGGAATGCTTAATGTTTTTTGACTGTCCATCCGTCTTCAGCATTATTCCTTTCCACAAAACATCTCTGAGTGAGCGCTCTCTGCTCCTTGTCTGACGGGCTGGTTCTTAGCTTGGATTGTGATGAACACACTCTGAGTGAGCGCTCTCTGCTCCCTGTCTGACGGGCTGGTTCTTAGCTTGGATTGTGATGAACACACTCTGAGTGAGCGCTCTCTGCTCCCTGTCTGACGGGCTGGTTCTTAGCTTGGATTGTGATGAACACACTCTGAGTGAGCGCTCTCTGCTCCCTGTCTGACGGGCTGGTTCTTAGCTTGGATTGTGATGAACACACTCTGAGTGAGCGCTCTCTGCTCCCTGTCTGACGGGCTGGTTCTTAGCTTGGATTGTGATGAACACGCTCTGAGTGACTCGGATACTTCAAGGAAATTTGTTGTCTGCGGGAAACCTCACTAGAGCTCAAGACTGAGAAGACCTCACATATTTTTCTGTAATGATTTATTGATTTTGATTACATTTGTGGTGGACTTAAAGGACAATACTGCACACAGGCAACAGCAAACATTGTTTCATTCTTACAACTGGGAGCTGGTTGGTATGAACACAAACACATACACATAGTGCTTTGCTACTGGATAAGTACTGCCTTGCTCAACGGCAGAGTCTGTCTACACCTGATCTGCTCTGGTCTGGATTCATTTTATTGGACCAACTACTTGCTATATTCCTCTACATCTAACCAGGTAAAGTGTATGTGTGTGTGTGTGTGTGTGTGTGTGTGTGTGTGTGTGTGTGTGTGTGTGTGTGTGTGTGTGTGTAAGCGAGAGAAAGAGTTACCATTTACAATTGTTCCCTTGTTTCCTGCATTGTTAATAACACAAATGTGCACGCACACATAACCTCACACACACACTCTAAAACATTCACACCTAGATACACGCACACATAACCTCACACACACTCTAAAACATTCACACCTAGATACACGCACACATAACCTCACACACACACACACTCTAAAACATTCACACCTAGATACACGCACACATACCAGAGTCAAAGTCAAAAGTAGTGAAGTAAAAGTGAGTAAGAATACAAATTACTCTAAATGATCAAATATATCTGTAAAATAAATCTGTAAATATTACACAATACACACACACACACACACACACACAATCACACAAACTCATGCATACACACACACACACACACACACACACACAGGTTGGGGTTCTATAATTCAAACAAAACCACCTCTTTCAGAAAATGAATTCCAAACCCATTTTCTGTAAGTCCAGAAGAATGGCAGGTAGCCACGACTTGTTGTAAAGAGGTCAGGTTTTCGTGGGAATAAATACTGCATATGCTATGAGCTCTTCAGTAACTGATTGTAATTCTTTTGACATGGATTTGTTAGTACAGAGCCAATCAGAGGGGTTACATGCACATGATGGCTGAGGCTGCCACACACTCTCAAGTTTGTTTCATTTTTTTTGTTTCCAATTGTTTTTCTGTTTAACTGTGCCCAGTTGTAACAAAAAAAATAATGTATAAAGTATAGTTTATTTTATTATTGATGTCTTTATATGATTTTGCGACAGCTATTTAATTTTATAGTGTAGAACGTGGAAATATATACATGCATTTATGCATACAAAACATACTATATATACACGCATGCACAGACAGACAGACAGACAGACAGACAGACAGACAGACAGACAGACAGACAGACAGACAGACAGACAGACAGACAGACAGACAGTCGGTGAGGTATGTAACTGTGTTATTTCGGGGGCAGTGTTTACTCTATGTCTTGATTTCCTTCCCCAGAGACGGAGGGCGCGTGGGAACTCGGAGTCAGAATAAAACCAAACCCTTACCGAGGAGGTCCTAAAGGTTACACTCATTTAAACTACACTAAACCCTAACCCTAACATTATAGAGGAGGTCCTAAAGGTTACACACATTTAAACTACACTAAACCCTAACCCTAACATTATAGAGGAGGTCCTAAAGGTTACACACATTTAAACTACACTAAACCCTAACCCTAACATTATAGAGGAGGTCCTAAAGGTTACACACATTTAAACTACACTAAACCCTAACCCTAACATTATAGAGGAGGTCCTAAAGGTTACACACATTTAAACTACACTAAACCCTAACCCTAACATTATAGAGGAGGTCCTAAAGGTTACACACATTTAAACTACACTAAACCCTAACCCTAACATTATAGAGGAGGTCCTAAAGGTTACACACATTTAAACTACACTAAACCCTAACCCTAACATTATAGAGGAGGTCCTAAAGGTTACACACATTTAAACTACACTAAACCCTAACCCTAACATTATAGAGGAGGTCCTAAAGGTTACACACATTTAAACTACACTAAACCCTAACCCTAACATTATAGAGGAGGTCCTAAAGGTTACACACATTTAAACTACACTAAACCCTAACCCTAACATTATAGAGGAGGTCCTAAAGGTTACACACATTTAAACTACACTAAACCCTAACCCTAACATTATAGAGGAGGTCCTAAAGGTTACACACATTTAAACTACACTAAACCCTAACCCTAACATTATAGAGGAGGTCCTAAAGGTTACACACATTTAAACTACACTAAACCCTAACCCTAACATTATAGTGGAGGTCCTAAAGGTTACACACATTTAAACTACACTAAACCCTAACCCTAACATTATAGAGGAGGTCCTAAAGGTTACACACATTTAAACTACACTAAACCCTAACCCTAACATTATAGAGGAGGTCCTAAAGGTTACACACATTTGAACTACACTAAACCCTAACCCTAACATTATAGAGGAGGTCCTAAAGGTTACACACATTTAAACTACACTAAACCCTAACCCTAACATTATAGAGGAGGTCCTAAAGGTTACACACATTTAAACTACACTAAACCCTAACCCTAACATTATAGAGGAGTTCCTAAAGGTTACACACATTTAAACTACACTAAACCCTAACCCTAACATTATAGAGGAGGTCCTAAAGGTTACACACATTTAAACTACACTAAACCCTAACCCTAACATTATAGAGGAGGTCCTAAAGGTTACACACATTTAAACTACACTAAACCCTAACCCTAACATTATAGAGGAGGTCCTAAAGGTTACACACATTTAAACTACACTAAACCCTAACCCTAACATTATAGAGGAGGTCCTAAAGGTTACACACATTTAAACTACACTAAACCCTAACCCTAACATTATAGAGGAGGTCCTAAAGGTTACACACATTTAAACTACACTAAACCCTAACCCTAACATTATAGAGGAGGTCCTAAAGGTTACACACATTTGAACTACACTAAACCCTAACCCTAACATTATAGAGGGGGTCCTAAAGGTTACACACATTTAAACTACACTAAACCCTAACCCTAACATTATAGAGGAGGTCCTAAAGGTTACACACATTTAAACTACACTAAACCCTAACCCTAACATTATAGAGGAGTTCCTAAAGGTTACACACATTTAAACTACACTAAACCCTAACCCTAACATTATAGAGGAGGTCCTAAAGGTTACACACATTTAAACTACACTAAACCCTAACCCTAACATTATAGAGGAGGTCCTAAAGGTTACACACATTTAAACTACACTAAACCCTAACCCTAACATTATAGAGGAAGTCCTAAAGGTTACACACATTTAAACTACACTAAACCCTAACCCTAACATTATAGAGGAGGTCCTAAAGGTTACACACATTTAAACTACACTAAACCCTAACCCTAACATTATAGAGGAGGTCCTAAAGGTTACACACATTTAAACTACACTAAACCCTAACCCTAACATTATAGAGGAGGTCCTAAAGGTTACACACATTTAAACTACACTAAACCCTAACCCTAACATTATAGAGGAGGTCCTAAAGGTTACACACATTTAAACTACACTAAACCCTAACCCTAACATTATAGAGGAGGTCCTAAAGGTTACACACATTTAAACTACACTAAACCCTAACCCTAACATTATAGAGGAGGTCCTAAAGGTTACACACATTTAAACTACACTAAACCCTAACCCTAACATTATAGAGGAGGTCCTAAAGGTTACACACATTTAAACTACACTAAACCCTAACCCTAACATTATAGAGGAGGTCCTAAAGGTTACACACATTTAAACTACAATACACCCACCCACCCACCCACCCACCCACACACACATACAATTGGCCAGAGTCCAAGCATAGGAAACTCCATCTCAAGACTAAGTTGTTGTTCATCATTAGGCTAAAGTTATCAAACGACTAAACTCCAAACCATCGATGTGAGAACATGACTCGTTGCTCATGGGTTAACCCCTTTCCTGCCATCTACCCATTTAGTGGGTTAACCCTTTTCCTGCCATCTACCCATTTAGTGGGTTAACCCTTTTCCTGCCATCTACCCATTTAGTGGGTTAACCCTTTTCCTGCCATCTACCCATTTAGTGGGTTAACCCTTTTCCTGCCATCTACCCATTTAGTGGGTTAGCCCAGGGTTAACCCATTTAGTGGGAACGTTGATAATCCTTCCGAACTACAATTCCAAATTCTGTTTGCTGTCGACTAACCAACAAACCTGCTTAAATTGTACATTTGTATAAGCCTAGGAACCAGACGAATTTGCGAGCTCATGTTTTATTTGCTGTGGCATATGCGTCTGGCCCCCCTCCCATTCATACAGATCTCCAGCAGACCTGGCCCGGGTCGGGCCAATCAAAACCCTTTATCTAACATGGGGCGGGCTTGATATGATGATGACAGTTTAGAGGCGGGCCTATGGGAGCTGTTGAGGCCTTTTCATAAACAACCAAGATGTGTCATACATTCCGTTGCGCTGATTGATTGTAGGACTAACCAATTGCGTCCAGAGACATTTTGGTCTGCGCCCGTTGATAATGCCCCTTGAAAAAAAAAAAAAACATTAATTGAGAGGTTCCAGAGTTCAACACAATTGCAAATTGGTCTGACATGTCCCTCCCTACGTAACATCCCATTCTGAAACTGATGATATATTCCTTTTTAGTCTTGATCCAAATATTTTCTGTCTTGAACTTCCTAAGAACAAATACTGTGGTGACTGAGATAACCCTTTTCTTCTTCACAACAGGTCACTACCCACTGATTGGCTAGCGTTGTCCGCTGGGCTCAGCCAGACCCGTTGCTGTGCTGTGATTGGTCATGGCAGACTGGAGCCTTCTGGGAAATTTTCTTGAAGAAGTACAGGAACATTCTACCTCTGTTGGCAAGGTACCACGCATATGTGGCACGCACGCACGCACACACAGAGTTACGCACGCATGCGCACACACATGGACGTGCACAAGCGCACGCATGCGCACACACGCATGCACGCGCACGCACACGCACATGCATGTTAAAATACACATTCACACACACACACACTGCTAATTCAAATGCTGCAAACAAAGTCCTCCTCTCCTCTCAGGCTCCATGTGGCTCCAGGTGTGGCTGAGCATTCTGTTTCCTCCATGTGGCTCCAGGTGTGGCTGACCATTCTGTTTATCTTCCGCATCCTGGTCCTGGGCACGGCGGCCGAGTCGTCCTGGGGAGACGAACAAGAGGACTTCACCTGTGACACCATACAGCCCGGCTGTGAGAACGTCTGCTACGACCGGGCCTTCCCCATAGCCCACATCAGATACTGGGTATGGTGCAGGGTGTAGCTAATCCCTTTACACCGTAAAACAAAGGCTTTTAGCCCACTTTGTTTCCATTTAGGGGGGGGGGGGGGCTATCTGTCTGTTCAAGCTTGCGCTCTCTTGCACAAGGAACTGTCCCTCTCTACGATCCGCTTTGGGGGGAGGGGTAGATGTCTGTTTGACGTGACAATGTCACTGGCAGGTTTGGGTTACCAGGTAACCTCAATAGCATGCCTTAACCTATAGAGGGCAATTTGATTTGATTGAAGACTTTGGACCAGGATCAATCAATAGCACTGCTTTACAACCCAACACTACATCCCTTTCGATCTCAAAATAAATAAAAAGAAATAGCTTGGTATTCCTTTAAAGTTAGAGTAGGCAATTTGGAAGAACAGGCCTGCGACAGCCACAGGAACCAGAATGGGTTCATTTTGTCCGAATAATTTGTTTATTGATTGCTGATTGACTGATTGAATTTCAACAAATATGTCAAAACATGCTTGATAATAAGCTGTAACAGGGCAGCAGTTCGGTGTTGTTTTACCTCAAAGTGTCCCTCCCCCACCAGGTGCTCCAGATTGTGTTTGTGTCCACGCCCAGTCTCATCTACATGGGCCACGCCATGCACATCGTACGCCGGGAGGAGAAGAGGAGGAGCAGAGAGGCGGAGAGCAAAGAGGAGGGTGGAGGCAGAGAGGATGACCCAGGAGGAGGACAGAAAGGAGAGAGGACTGTAAAGGGAGAGAGGGATGGAGGAGCAGGAGGAGAGAAAGGGCGTATCCACCTTAGGGGAGCGTTGTTAAGAACCTACATCCTCAGTATTCTCATACGGAGCATCATGGAGGTATGTTTGACAGACTGCACAAACCTTCAGACATGTCAGAGACTGCTAATCACTTGATGTGGCGCACTGCACAAACCTTCAGACAGGCATGGTTATTATAGACAGATGTTGATTGGTGTAAAACGATCTGTGCATGTGAAGTGATAGTAATATCTCAATTATGTGTCATCCTTATAAGGTTATTTCAATCTGCTATTTTGTTTTGTTGTGCAGGTGGTGTTCTTGTGTCTGCAGTACTTCATGTACGGAATTTTCCTCCATCCTCTCTTCATCTGCCAGGTATTAAAACCACTAGATTACAATTGTTCATAATAAACAGTAAGAACAAATGGCATGGCACAGGTAATATCTTGTTATCCTTGTTGTTGATCATATGTCTGTCTCTGTCTTTGACAGCCTTTATGTCTGTCTTGGTCACTCACCTTGTCTCTCTCCCCATCTATGTATCTCTATCGATTCATCTCAATCTCTCTCTCCATCTATCGATCCATCTCTATCTCTTCATCTATCGATCCCTCTCTATCTCTCTCTCCATCTATCGATCCATCTCTCTCTTCATCTATCGATCCCTCTCTATCTCTCTCTCCATCTATCGATCCATCTCTCTCTTCATCTATCGATCCCTCTCTATCTCTCCATCTTCATCCATCTCTATCTCTTCATCTATCTCGCTCTGTCCCACAAGGCCTGGCCGTGTCCTCACCCAGTGAACTGCTACATCTCCCGACCCACTGAGAAGAACGTCTTCATTGTGTTCATGCTGGCTGTGTCTGTGGTTTCCCTGGCACTCAGTGTGCTCGAACTCCAGCATCTCGCATGGAGACACTGCATCAGGTAGTGTGCGTGTGCGTGTGTGTGCGTTTGTGCGTGTGTGTTCTCAACATAAAGACTACCCAAAATAAAGTACCTTTCTGTTCCAGGCACATAATCACCAAGGGGGGAATATCCCCCTGTAATGGGCAATTACCTTTGCCAACACCATTGACGCCGCCCCCAGACTTCAACCAGTGTGTGATTGGTTCTTCACATTACCTAGCCCTCCCGTTTCCCCATCATCGATTGGCCACTCAGCAGAACTCTGAGAACATGGCTGCTGAGATGCACAAGATGGCTGTGGAGGAAAACCTCCTCCAGATGACCTGCTACCAGCATGAAAGACCGACAGAAGACTGCAGCCACATGCAAGATGGCGGCTTCCAGAGTGATGGGGTCAACTGTTCCAACAATGACGCTGCTTGTCCTCAGATCCAGTACAGTAAAACAGAATTCCCAGTGGCTAACCCCAGTGGAGTTTTCTTCCAGAAGGACAAGCGTCGATTGAGTAAAACCAGCGGGACAAGCAGCCGAACCAGGGCTGATGATTTAGCCGTCTAGAACCACTTGAAGAAAACTGGGGCGCAAGTAGACACAGATGATGTCATCTAGCTCAATGCCCTAGTTTACTCTTGATGAGGATCATGTTTATGAGATCTAAAAACAGATTCTGCTGAAGAAGAACTCATTTCAGGCCGACAGATAGGTTGGTTTCACATCCAAACTGGTTGTGGTCTCACAATCAGTTAAAAAAATGGCATATATACACATAAGTTGTAAATCACTTCCATGCTGCATAGCTTATCTGAATCTAGATTCTGTCAGAATATTATGATTTGCATTATTGAATGTCACATTTTTCTTATTATCTGCTAATGGTTAAAAGTGAAGATTTAACGTGTAGAGGCTGCTGTGTGTGTGAAATGTGGTGTATTATTATTGGGCCTATATTGTCTAGATACTATGACTAAACAAGTCTGTGTTTAGTTTAGGTAGAAGCTCATCAAATAAAACTGGTAAATAGTAACACTTTACAATAAGGGTACATTAATTAACAATGGATTACCATTAGTTAATGCAGTAATAACCATTAACTAATGTGTCTAGTAATCGTTTACTAATGACGATAATGTTAAGGTATTCATTTATAAATGATCTGATACTTATTGTGAAGTGTTACCAGGTAAACTATGACGAAAAGCCAGAGTGCATTGGGCAATGTTGCCTTCTTCCATAGGCGCAATAAGACATTTAAGGAGGAATTACATTTATGTTTGGATTCAAAACCAAATATTTTAAAGGACAAAAATCAACCACTCTGGGTATTTAGATTTACTGACCCATATTTGTTTTTGGATCCATATATCTTCTTTTCATTTACAGTGCACATTTTCATTGTTCCTGATGCAAGGAATACAAAGCAAATGGGGATAGAAAAGAAAACGCTTATTTTATTAGAAGCATCAACATGATTTAAAATCTGTTGGTGAATTCATGGTTAGTGTTGGAATTCATGGTTAGTGTTGCACAAACTCAGAATAAAAGAAAAACATATGTTGTACCAAACCATACTTCTTGAAACAAAAGTGATGGTGGCTTTGAAAACAGCATAGTTGCTATCATTGTCTTATTGCTGTAATATTCAAATAAAATTTGAAAGTGTTGGAGATGTAATATTGTTTAAATTTTATTTAAAAAAAATCTAAATCAAATATATAGTACTTGTGTCCTTTTTTGTGAGACAATGCTGATACTTTCAGACAAACAAAGACACAAACTTCTCTGGCTCCTTTTCACCATGGCTGCACTTGTTTGTCAGAGACAAACTGTCCATGGGGCTGAGTGGCATCAGGGGGGAGCAGAGCAAGGTAGACTGGGGTCTCAGCGCCCTCTTCTGGTGACTTGGTGGCTTTGGGGCCGGCCATATCTGTACGCACCCAGCCTGGGCAACAGGCATTGAGCAAAATCTATAGGGATGAACACAAACCCAACATGTAACAAATGTTAGTAGAGTATTATTGAAGGCATAACAGGCTCAGGATAAAGGCACACTTGGCAGTGGAACATAGAAAATAACTGCATACGCTATGTACTTTTGACTAATATGCAGAAATTACTACAGATATGGATACAGCTGTAATATAGTAACCTTGTCTCCAGGTCTCTCCTTGGACAGTTTGCGGGCCAAGATCATAGACAGTGCCTGGAGATGAGAGAGAGAGAGAGAGAGAGAGAGAGAGAGAGAGAGAGAGAGAGAGAGAGAGAGAGAGAGAGAGAGAGAGAGAGAGAGAGAGAGAGAGAGAGAGAGAGAGAGAGAGAGAGAGAGAGAGAGAGAGAGACCTTAGTTTGCGTGGTATGTTCAATCGATACACTGTTTCCAGGGTTAGCTGTAAATGTGCACCAACGCTGGAACACCAATTGACTGCAGACAAACGGATCAACCTTACAGTCACTCCGGTCTTGGACACGCCGTACGCGGTGTCGGGCCAGCCCCCTTGCTTATGCTCGTCTTTCTTGGTCTCCTCGACGAATCGCTCCATCAGTCCAGCCAGCTCCTCCTCTGATAGGTCCTCGCTACGGAAACGCTCCTGGAGGGTGGGGCTACATTGATTCAAAGCACGGGAGCCGACAAAACTGGAGACGTTCACCACACGACCTGCGCAAACACACACACACACACACACTTCAAATAAATGCCCTCATACAATAACTGTCATGACTTAATAGGACATGTGCTTGCTTTCAATGCTGTGCTTTCCACTATGGGAAAAATAAAACAGATTATTAATAGCAATCTACCACACCCCATGCCCTCACGTCTTCAGAAAGTCAGATATTGGTTTGTCTGCTCTATGTGGTTTTGTGGCTGTACCTCCAGGTTTAACAATTGGTAGGAAGTTGGACAGCATGTCTCTGGTGGCGAAGAAGTTGGTCTTGAGAGTCACCTCTGCCTGGATGGCAAACGGTGTTGTGTCTGCTCCTATGACAACACAAGATGTAAACAGAGTTAAATACATAGACAGTGTTGTGTCTGCTCCTATGACAACACAAGATGTAAACAGAGTTAAATACACAGACAGTGTTGTGTCTGCTCCTATGAGAACACAAGATGTAAACAGAGTTAAATACATAGACAGTGTTGTGTCTGCTCCTATAACACAAGATGTAAACAGAGTTAAATACACAGACAGTGTTGTGTCTGCTCCTATAACACAAGATGCAAACAGAGTTAAATACACAGACAGTGTTGTGTCTGCTCCTATAACACAAGATGTAAACAGAGTTAAATACACAGACAGTGTTGTGTCTGCTCCTATAACACAAGATGTAAACAGAGTTAAATACATGGACAGTGTTGTGTCTGCTCCTATAACACAAGATGTAAACAGAGTTAAATACAAAGACAGTGTTGTGTCTGCTCCTATAACACAAGATGTAAACAGAGTTAAATACATAGACAGTGTTGTGTCTGCTCCAAGCAAGAATAACAAGAACAAAAAATAACACAATTTAAACAGATAATACATTTAGACAGGAAGATCTATAAGGGATGGAAATGCACTGTGAGAATATCGGGACGAGTTTTGGGTTGTTTAATGTCAAAATCAGCTCCCTTACTCCTTTCTGATCTCTCTTTACAATCCCAGAATGTTACGGTGCAGCAGCTTTAAGTAACAACACCAAACGACATTCATAGGATACCTTACTCACAAAATATAATTAGGATATTTTCCAATCATTCAATGCAGATTCAGAGTACTTAATTAATCGCAAAGGAAATGGTTTGTAACAATTGCCCTGCTCAAGACAGAAAATAATAACACAATAATGCACAAGAAACAAACCAGCAGTACCTTTGAACGCTACCCCAGCATTGTTGACGAGGATGTCCACACCGCCGTACTTCTCTTTGAAATATGTTGCTGCCGCCGTAATGCTGCTGAGGTCGTTGATGTCCAGCTGGTGGAACATGGGTTTGAGTCCCTCGGACACCAACGTCTCCACTGTTTCCTTTCCACGTCCACTAGAACCACATAAACATGCTTCAAACTAACTCAGCATTTTAGATTCGTTGGGTTCATTTATATTTAGTCATTCATTGACCAAATTGGGTCAAATTCTAGAAGTCAATGCACATCCACTTTGCGAACATGACTTTTGTTTTTCCAAGTCACAGTTTTTCCAATGTTGACGCTATATTTGGAGGTTCATTTTCTATATCCAATTGCATATGCCTACACTTATGTAATATCAGATGTTTTAGGACCCAACATGGCATTAAGGGTCATCTTTGTCAATAACATAACATCACTGCGATTTTGGCACATATCTACAATGTTGTTGAATATATCTCTTGATATCTGTAGTGTGTGAAGACCTGGATAAGCATATCCAATGTTTCTCACAATTACACCGAGGTAACTAACAATATTATGTAGTTGTGCCTTATCTGGTGAACTTACAAATATTCAAAATACATATCAGTAACTTATTACATGATGTACACAGATGAAGACGTGATTATCAAGTGCTCTATTACAAGCATTACAGTAGTAGCTTTTGGTTGTCCTACATGTCTCTGGAGGTGACGTAGACCACTCCCTGAAACTGCTGGCACAGCGCCTTGACGATGGCTAGACCAATCCCCTTGTTACTGCCCGTTACCACGGCAACCTTAGTAGACATGTCTGCGGTAAAAGTGAGGAAGAGAACAGATCCGTGTTAAAGGAATAGGCTACATAGGCTACAGGCTCGTGACTCACCACATGGGGGCGACATCAGGGAGGCTGAACGTTGTTCTTTTCTACGTGCACTACATGATCAAACAGCTATACAGGTTACACTTGTACCTGTGTTCTACGGATGCCACGATAGATAAAAAGAAACATGCTAATATTTAAAATCAAAAAGCTATTTTGGTAATCGCGGTTATGTTTAAAAAGTGTGATCAAGATTAACCAAGTGAACCCTGTCGCAGGGCCAGGAATGTAGAGTAGGGCCGATAAAATCTACCCCATCACAGATCACTTGGTCGGACTATAAAGACTGAGTCTCTTGTATGTATTCACATGTAATGCAGACCTACAGTGTGGTAATGAAGACCTACAGTGTGGTAATGTAGACCTACAGTGTGGTAATGCAGACCTACAGTGTGCTAATGTAGACCTACAGTGTGCTAATGTAGACCTACAGTGTGCTAATGAAGACCTACAGTGTGGTAATGTAGACCTACAGTGTGGTAATGTAGACCTACAGTGTGGGTGTATGTGGCATGGGGCTGTTTATGTGGCATGTTTATTTCCCTTATACTACTATTGAGCCATTTAGCCCACGCTTAGATTTACAGGAAATTCAAATACACGATGCCCGACATAATAAGGTCTCTTGCTCAATGACGCCTAGGTAGGCGAGTAGACTGCTGGAGTTGGGGTTCGAACCTACAACCTTTGGGCTGGGAGTGAAACACCCTAAACCGTTATCCTGCCCCCATTGTATTGCCCTGTTTCGATGACCCTCTGAATGTGCAGGGGAAATCCTCCCTTTGGATACAAACACCAACATTAGTCATGTATAACCCTCTTTGGTCTCTTAGTTGAAGAAGATACTGCCAGCCAGACGTTGGGCTTGTGGAGAAGAGAATTCTTCTGGCATATTCTTAGTTTATCACCATCAGTAGTAGAGCATTTAGGACGGAATTTAATCATTTTATTATTTAAAAAAAACGATCAAACACGGCCCCACAATGTGTGCTCTAGGGCCACAAGATCTATGAAGGAATTATGTGTGTGTGTGTGTGTGTGTGTGTGTGTGTGTGTGTGTGTGTGTGTGTGTGTGTGTGTGTGTGTGTGTGTGTGTGTGTGTGTGTGTGTGTGTGTGTTAAGTAAAGAGGAAAACAAATACGCTCAACACACCCCTGCATGCGATATGCGATTGCGACACAATAGACCTACCATATAGGGCAGAGTTCATTAGTCAAACCTGCTTAGTCATGGTGAAATTCACGATGCAGCCAGTAGCAAGGCTTAACTACAACCAACTACCTAGTACTAAAACCAACTAAAACCAAACCAACCACCTACCTATTAATCAACTGGTATGCAGCTGCACATTGTAACTGCATTAACTCTTTATGTTGATACCTGCAACACGATCAAACATAATGCATAGTAGATGTGTATAATATAATGTGCGCTTGGTAACACTGGTTACATGGTATATTATTTACTATAATGCCATGCACGTCCCACTAAAACCTCGCAATGCATTTCACATTAAAATATCGTCATTAATTGATCAATGCATGTAGCCTACTGCACATGAAAGGGTACAACTAGACGCATACTATTCATTATTGTTTTCTCAGACATAATATCAATGTTGACTTTGTAACTATGTTGTCATTCACCTGCTATAAACATGGAATGTATACACTACGACCTACAGAAGCTGTTAATAACTATGTGAAACTCACTTCAGAGACTTGTAGCACCGCGCCCGATGGGAAGATGTGGACTCAGTGAGGGTTTGTATTTTGGACATCAGATATCGCAGAAGCGCAGGCAATGCGCAGAAGACCAAATGGCTACTTTCTAGTCAGTTGTTACCTATGCGCAACGATTACGCGCACATCCGGAAAAATAGATGTTCCGCGTGGTGTGACAGACGTACATGGGTATTGCTTGGTACACTCGTTCTGTACTCCTTGCCCATTTTGGAAATAATTGTGTCTTGTCCAGCACTGTAAACGATGTATATAACATGTGAGTTCCGAGTTTATAGTTGGGGCTATGGAACGAAGTATTCCATGGTTTTCTGCCGAGATGATTGGTTCCAAGGTTGTCAATGATGTAATGCAGAGCTAATGCCATGCACTATCCATGCTATCTCACCCGGTGCTTCATACAATGCTGCATCAATGGTTGATGTATTGAACAACATATTCGTGTAAATATTATTTATTTGTTCATGTTTGAGATGGAGGATGTGACTAGGTTGGGGCGTGGCGGTCAAAGGGCTGGACGAGCGAGAAGAAAGCGGAGGCGGAGACAGCAGAATACTAGCCAATCAGGTTAGAGCTTTACGATCATTATTTACAAATCAATTGGCAGCTATTTTGCTTACCCTTCATACATTGTTTCACACATTAATCCACATTTTGTTATTTTTAATTACCTTAAATTGTCTCCCATTTATTTTGCTCAGGATCCCTATCACACCAGCTGCAGTATGTCACTTTGATGAAATTCCTTCACAAACGTGGATTTGACTGTGTGTTGCAGCCAGCCAACTTTATTGGTATGTCAAGTTGAAACATGTACCTGTACCCTAACCCTAACCATAACCCTAACATGTACCACTGAAACATGTACCTGTACCCTAACCCTAACCATAACCCTAACATGTACCACTGAAACATGTACCTGTACCCTAACCCTAACCATAACCCTAACATGTACCACTGAAACATGTACCTGTACCCTAACCCTATCCCTAACATGTACCACTGTCACACTGAAATACAATCTATGAGCTGTTCCCGGAGGAGAAAAAAAGAATGGTTACTTAATGTACAGAAAAATGTATATGGCAGGGTGTGCTCCAGGGCGACACTTTGTACATTGTGTTCACATACATTCATGCATTAGCAAGTTATGCACCTGAGACAGAATTCCTCCTATGTATTTGAGTTATCGCTCTTTCACTCTGTCTATCTCTCTAGACATAGGGAGAGGTCTGCAGGCCCAGGAGATGATTAAAGTAAGTTGTTTTATAACAACTAAGGAAAAACTTTAGTAAAGTGAAGACAGTTATCACATTTTTTGTCAACCACTAGGATGCAATACGTAGCACTACCTAGATGCAATGAGCAGAATCCGCTTTCATTATCATGCAATTTTACATTTCTACCGGCCACATCCAGACAGTATAGATAATATCTGTCTCTTGGTGTCTTTGTCAGCCAGATGAGTTGATTATCTCTCTGCCAGAGGTCTGCCTGATCACCACCTCAACCGTGTTGGACAGCTACCTTGGGCCGTACATCAAGAGGTACTCATTCACTCACTCAGTATGTAAGCTATGCACTACTAAGTTACTATGGATGTAGTTTTTAAGCTTTGTGTGCTTGGATAAAAAATTTGGGAAATCATTTTAGATATATTTATCATTGTTTTAGCCATATAACTCCATATTTGAGAGGAGCTTAATCATATTTAAAGCTGCTGTTAGCTGTCCAAGTTTCATTAAGATACAACTGCATTTTTGTTTTGCAGCTGGAAACCCCGCCTATCTCCCTTATTGGTTCTCTGTGTCTTCCTAGTGTGTGAGCGACACAGAGGAGAAGAGTCGGATTGGTTCGCTTATATCAACGTCCTGCCCGCAACATACACTTGTCCCTCCTATTTTAGCAATGATGTCATTGCGCTCCTGCCAGCCAGCATACAAAGCCGAGCCCTAGATCAGAGAGAGGCAGTAAAGGATCTTCATTCCTCCAATCAGGACTTCTTCAGGTGAAACTGATGCATCAAGGCAATTGATAACCTACAAGGCTGTCCGTTATATTTGTGTAGGTTAAATATCGACAACTCATGCAAACGTGTGTGTTGTATGTGTTTAGATCTAGACTATTCTTTATAAACTCTGCATTGTTCTTATTGGCTGGTCTAGGTCCTTGCAGCCAATCCTGAGCCGGGCTGTGGAGGAGGTGTTGACCTACGAAGCTCTGAGGTGAGTTTATCCTATTATTTCAATACTGCTGATTCATGGTAAGTCTTGATTACTCTGGACTGAATCTGAATGCTATTCATCTGCTACTCCTTCCTCAACTCTTTCTCTCTGTAGGTGGGCATGGTGTTGTGTCAATACCCGCTCAGTCTTTCTGCCCCGCCCACCCAACCACTTCCTGTGTGGACAAGATGTGAATGCTCTGGCTCCCTTCCTGGACCTGCTTAACCACCGGCCTGATGTGCAGGTACCCGAAACAGACCAGTACGTTCCCGATAGAGAGAAATGGGAGGTGTGGGGGGAAGGTGGGGAAGGCGGTGCGTGGGGAAGGAGGTGCGGGAGGTGCGGGGGGAAGGAGGCGTGGGGGAGGCGGTGCGTGGGGAAGGTGGGGAAGGAGGTGCGTGGGGACGGCGGTGCGTGGGGAAGGAGGTGCGGGAGGTGCGGTGGGAAGGAGGCGTGGGGGGAAGGTGGGGAAGGAGGTGCGTGGGGACGGCGGTGCGTGGGGAAGGAGGTGCGGGAGGTGCGGTGGGAAGGAGGCGTGGGGGGAAGGTGGGGAAGGAGGTGCGTGGGGAAGGCGGTGTGGGGGGAAGGTGGGGAAGGAGGTGCGGGAGGTGCGGTGGGAAGGAGGCGTGGGGGGAAGGTGGGGAAGGAGGCGTGGGGGGAAGGTGGGGAAGGAGGTGCGGGGGGAAGGAGGTGCGGGGGCTGTGAATACCTCGTGTGACTGCTTGCAGTCCTAGTTATTGTTGTTGTTTGTTTCAAGGTGTCGGCCAGTTTCAACCATGTGACCGCATGCTACGAGATCAGGACTGTCACTGGAATACAGCGTTATCAGCAGGCCTTCATCAATTATGGTTCCCATGACAACCAACGCCTGTTGATAGAGTATGGCTTTGTTGCCCCCGGCAACCCCCATAGTGTGGTCTACATCGACACAGGTAAGCTCCAGGTGATAAGTTAATGGTTGTATTTCCCCCACTTCCCCCAACCTCACACGCTTGTAAATGACGAGCGACTAGTTGATCAGTGAGGTCTTCGTGTTGCTGCTAACACAACCCATGTTGATATACAAGACGAACTCATTAACCGATTGATTCACTGTCTAGTAGGACTTTGGCTCCTTATGTCACCTGTAGAGCAATCGTGAAGTAACATATTACCAGGATCTTAACAGACAACTGCAGGCTGTGGGCTTTAAAGGGCGATGTTCAGTGTTATTGTCATACATACAAATAAATAATGTATAGTCAATTAAAACAGTGTGTGTGTTTTTATATATATACACGCATGCATCCATCCTAAGAGATGAGAGCTGCAGAGTAGATATACTCTCCATTTGAACCATCCGTCCTCTACTCCAGAATGGAGGTTCATTTCTTTCGGGCGTGTGTGATTTTTGGGAATGTATTGGGAAATATATCCAGTGAGTGATGCTGGAGTGCAGTTATGAATCAGCTTTTAAATCACTGTCTCCTCTGTTTCCCTTCACTCAGATCTCCTTCAACAAGTCCTGAGAGGTGCCGGTGACAGGAGTGTAGAGCACAAGATGAGGTTTCTAAGAGAAAACAACTTCTCCCAGTAAGTTCCTTCATCATCCACCCACACACTATATACCCAGATGTGGAATTAGGAATTTAGGATGTAATTTGTATTAAATAAATGTAATTTGGATTAAATATATAATTTGTATTATACCACTCCACGCGGTTTTTAGAGCTGCGTGCTGTCGTTTTTAGAAGCAAAAATAAAATCCTGAATAAAAAGAATTGTACTGTCTGTCAATATGGAAGACCTACAATATGCACTCCCAAACAACACTGTGTCCCTCTCCCAGTAATCTGACGGTGTCTAGTGATGGCCCCAGTTGGAGGCTGATGACTGTCCTCAAGGTGTTGGCCCTGCCGCAGTCCTCATAGTAACTACCCTCTCGCCACCTGTTCTCATCACACACATACTGTTCTGCTGTTCTGTTGAGGGGAATCATACTTGTTTGTGTCGATTTGCTGTAGTCCATACTGGAAAGCTGTGTTGCTTGGTCAGTCAGTGTGCGAAGACAGCGAACAGTGGGCAGGTAGGACTGCCTGGATACTCTGTCAAAGACTACTGCAGGACACAAACACATCCATGGATAAGGCAAGTACACACACACACACCAGAACCTCTTTGTGCTTTACTGTGCACCGTACTAAGCACACACTGCGCACCTGTATTTTTATCGTTAACGCTCTGGTAGGTGACAAAAAGTGGTGGCCCATTTCAGAAACGCGGTATCCTTAGAAGTGTGTGTGTGTGTGTGTGTGTGTGTGTGTGTGTGTGTGTGTGTGTGTGTGTGTGTGTGTGTGTGTGTGTGTGTGTGTGTGTAGATTTCCAGTCTCCTCCAGCATTGTGACAAGCCAATGAAAGAGCAGCTGGGTGTGATCAGGTCACTCCGGCAGGAAGAGCAGAACATTCTGGAGAGCTGCATGCGCGTGCTTCATGGCATACTGGGAGAGTCCTCACTTACCCAACCAAAACAGGACTGATCACCCATTGGTGTTCCGGGATGCCAATCACAATGGCTGGCCAATGGTACTTCTGGACAGGGGATCCAGTCCACGTGGATGTTCTCTCCATTTGTCTGGGTCTCCTGTGAGTGGATCCAGTATTCAGGCTAAGTGAAGGCACTGAATGGAGGGATTTAGACCTTGCAATGGACTGGCAGCTGTAAGCCCATTCTCCACTGGGATTGGCTCCAACTTCTTACTATGCAGACCAGGGACAGACTGGTTGTATGGAAAAGCAAAATCCGGTTTGATAACTAGGTGGTGTAAGACGGTGAGGTTTCCCCTCTGTGTGGTCAAGCATTTACATGAGTCAGGACAGAAGATACAACCACCGATCTGTTGCAAATGCATCATAATTAATGCAGCCCGCTTGAATGGTTGAGTTTGGAGCAGTTGCATTGCATTAAACAGGAGTCGGAGGTAAGATCTATTTTGTCAGAACATGCATCTGCATGTTGACACTTCCTATTTTGTTTTAGTGCAAATAAACAAAGATACACATGCAGGATTGGTGGGACTTGGTTCACATGCCTTTTACATGGCAATGTACATCAACTTAGTCCGTGGTGTGTTTTAAAGGGGATTTGGGCATTTTCTTGCCTTAAGTTAAATAAGACTTCAAATAAAGTGGCTCACATTTAAATGCGATGCAGATTTTCTTTAGGCTAAGGTTTGATAACACGTCCTTCCTATAAAAGGACTGTAGATGCTTACTGTGCTAGAACTGGCCACCTTGGTTGTTCTTGACATTAGAAGCTAGACAGGGGTTCTCTTGCATATATTTGAAGGTTTTGTTGCAAATCAACAAAGAAGCAATAGCAACCAGTAAGGCCTTTTTTCCATACGACTATTCCACATTACTGATTAGTGGTTCCAATGCAATACAAATAAACGAATCAGTACAAAAACTACAACTGTGTTTAAAATATTCTAAATATTATTTATTGAAAGAATATACACAAACGGATGATACATATTACATCCAACCCAATTCACTAACATTTCACACAGAATAAATGCAGAACTTCAATTCAGTGAACACTGAAAACCTGTGTACATGTCAGTTAAATGATGTTTTATTCAGGACGATATTGTGGTTGTATTGGGACTGGGTGTCACGTGGCAGAAGCAGCCCTTGTAGCAGAGGCACTTGGCTCGCTGCTCAGGGACTCTTGGTGGACAGGCACTGGTTGACCACCTCCAGCAGCTGGGAGTTCTCCAGAGCTGCTGCTACTCTTTCCTTGTCAGCAAGCTGCTTGTTTACTGAAAAGATCAACAGAACAAACCCTTATTTTATTAACCAGCAGCAGCACACGAAGTGCAAATGATCCATACCTGGAGTTCACAGTAGTCAATCGATCTAATAAGCCACCACTTAATGGAATTCCTTAATAATCTGGACCTTATTTTCAAACTGCTAAGCTCCACACGGTCTGCAGAGTACCTCACAACATCTAAACACTGTACCTTGTGGATTTAGGTTTGCTGTAGCACTATTGTTTCTGTACTGTTCCATTAACATGACCACGTTGCTAATGTCTTGATCCAACCCTTGCTTTTTGATTCCACTACCCTGCACTCCACCATTGCTTTGATTGGTCTCAAGCTTACCGAGAATGTTTTAACAGAACGTTTTCTGCAAAATAAATTATTATAATTGAATAGAATTAAGTTGATACTTGAAAGAATGTGTCCTGATCTACCACCTACTTGGACAAAACAAGTAAGGGAGTACTATTTGCATAACCCTTAAATTACTATACTTGCACTATTCCTTTATTCAATTTAGTCTTATCAGGATATATGTTATGTCTTACCTGCATCCTCTGAAGCATGAGTCCCTGGGGTGATGTGCACATCAATCTGAAGAAAGGCACATTCAAAATAAACATACACATCACATTCAAACTTTCAACAATAGAAGAAAGGTAACATTTTGAGAAAGCTTTCAAAGTATCCCTTTCTTTACAAATCACATGACAAAGTACCATTTGAACCATTGCTCAACCTCTTTCCTAGTAACCAACCTGCAGCCTGAAGTGGTGATGGAAGCAAAGAACAAGAGGCCCACAGACACACTACACACCTTGAATCTGTGTGGCAGCGAGCGGAGCAGCTTGACTTTGATCGACAGCCCGATGAGAGTTGCCATGCTACAGTGTGGGATGGTGGGAGTGAACTCGATCCCCACCGTACTGTCTGCATCGTTTACCTGGAGAATGTGTAAGATAACATGCGGATGGATCATCTATTTAAGAACTGGGTTGCAAAAGTCCTATTTTATTTTTGTAATATCTATATCTATAGATGTACCGTTAGATGAATAAATGCGCCACTCACTTGGACTCTGTCTTGCTCCACCACATTAAGTTCTTCCAAAGACAGAGGATGTTCTGGGTCGTTAATGGATCGGATTAAATGTAAATCTCGTTAAAGCCTTAACGTCTTTACAATTTATTTCGAAACACGAATGAAGGAACTATTAGTGTCAGCAGTAGAATAACCAATGGTCAATACGAACATTGGTAACCTCATCAACATGTTGAGAACACAATATGCGGAGGACACACCATGCATCACCAGCGCATTTACATCCTGATTCTTCCAAAACAAAGGATATCGAATATTTCTCTGTCGTCGATCGGGTCATGAACATCTTCGTCTTCATCGGACGAGGTCAACAACCTCGCTCCAGACCGCTGGAAAATTAGAGGGTTGGCGTTCTCCAGCATACTGCCTGCTGACATGGTGAAAACGAGTGGCGCACAACCAGCATGCTAGTTATCTGACCCTAACAACTGTTGCAACCGCTAGCAACAACTTGCTCATTGGATTTCACTTCCTGTGTTGAACGGAATACCGTAAAGACCAAAAGAGTGAAGAACGCGCGCTTTCAAAACAGCTGGTTGGTTGTCCAGTAGGTGTCGCCAAAGAGTAGCCTATCAAGTTGAATAACCCGTCTGAACATCGTGAAGATTCTTAGGAGACAACAGCAATAATATATGATATTTAGTAATATCCTATAAAATAGAAAGTGGTTCATTTGTATAACTTGTGTAAAGATTTTTGTCGGAGGTATTATAATTTGTTTTTTCATTGGAATATGTAATTGAGTTAATGATGCCGTTCATTTTGATGAAATGATGGTCTCCAAACATTAAAAGATTTCCCGACTCTCCCATATCGCATTTACATTCTGCTCTTAAAGTTCAATCGTGTGCCAGATGGCCTCAGCATTATTCTCTCTGATGTCTACGAAATACCAGCTCCATGCAGCCTCCTCTCTCCCCTCCTGCAGCCTCCTCTCTCCCCACCTCTCTCACCTCCTCTCTCCCCTCCTGCAGCCTCCTCTCTCCCCTCCTCTCTCCCCTCCTGCAGCCTTCTCTCTCCCTTCCTGCAGCTTCCTCTCTCCCCTCCTGCAGCCTCCTCTCTCCCCTCCTGTAGCCTCCTTTCTCCCTTCCTGCAACCTCCTCTCTCCCCTCATGCAGCCTCCTCTCTCCCCTCCTGCAGGGCAGTCTATCCCTTCCTGATGCCTCCTCTCTCCCGTCCTCTCTCCCTAATTGCAGCCTCCTCTCTCCCCTCCTGCAGCCTCCTCTCTCCCCTCCTGCAGCCTCTTAACTCCCCTCCTGCAGCCTCCTTCTCCGCTCTCCACTCCTCTCTCCCCTCCTGAAGCCATCTCTCTCCCCTCCTCTCTCCCTCCATGCAGCCTCCTCTTTCCCCTCCTGCAGCTTCCTCTCTCCCCTCCTGAAGCCTCCTATCCCTTCCTCTATAACTCCCTGCAGCCTCCTCTCTCCCCTCCTGCAGCATCCTCTCCCCTCCTCTCTCCCTTCCTGCAGCCTCCTCTCTCCCCTCCTGCAGCTTCATCTTTCCCCTCCTGCAGCCTCCACTCTTCCCTCCTACAGCCTCCTCTCCCGTCCTCTCTCCCTCCTTGCAGCCTCCTCTCTCCCCTCCTGCAGCCTCCTCTTTCCCCTCCTGCAGCTTCCTCTCTCCCCTCCTTAAGCCTCCTCTCCCCTCCTCTCTCCCTTCCTGCAGCCTCCTGCATCCCCTCCTGCAGGCTCCTCTCTCCCCTCCTGCAGCCTCCTCTTTCCCCTCCTGCAGCTTGCTCTCTCCCCTCCTGCGGCCTCCTCTCTCCCCTCCTCTCTTCCCTCCTGCAGCCTCCTATCTCCCCTCCTGCAGCCTCCTCTCTCCCCTCCTCTCTCCCCTCCTGTAGCCTTCTCTCTCCCCTCCTCTCCCCTCCTGTAGCCTTCTCTCTCCCTTCCTCTCTCCTCCTCTCTCCCTCCCTGCAGCCTCCTCTTTTCAATCCTAAAGCCTCCTCTCTCCACTCCTCTCTCCCCTCCTGCAACCTCCTCTCTCCCCTTCTGCACCCTCCTCTCTCCCCTCCTGTAGCCTCCCCTCTCCCCTCCTGCAGCCTCCTCTACCCCTCCTCTCTACCCTCCTGAAGCTTTCTCTCTCCCCTCCTGCAGCCTCCTCTCTCCCCTCCCCTCTCCCCTCCTGCAGCCTCCTCTCTCCCCTCTACTCTCCCCTCCTAAAGCCTCCTCAATCACCTCCTGCAGCCTCCTCTCTCCCCTCCTGCAGCACCCTCTCTCCACTCCTCTCTTTCCTCCTGAAGCCTCCTCTCCCCTCCTCTCTCCCTACCTACAGCCTCCTCTCTGGAAAACCAAACCTGCAAATTTACCTGATACAATCTTAATAGCAGTTTGGCTTGTATGTTTGACCAGTGAATGCACACTACAGTCTTGACCAATCACCATACACTCACTCACAGTACCTCTTGTTCTGTAGAGTACATAACCTAAGAACTAAGATTGTTCCCAGTTCCCCTTTCCCCCAGTTCAACACAAAAATATAGGGTACTTCCTCCAGCGTCTCTTTTTGTACCGGAGAAACTTTTCGTAGTTCTAAGAATCACGAAGGAATTGCACCTTTTGTATCCGCACTTCACAAACTGAGAACCATGGTAGTTCTACAACGCAGTTTTGGTCTTCAATTCAGTTCGATAAAGTGGAGCACAGGTGTGTCGCATCAACTTTTATTCAGCAAATGACCGGGTAACCATATCAGCCAATAAGAGGCTAAGCATGCAATAGGAATGCATGCATAACCAATCTACTACAAGTTTGTGTTTGGTTCTCCTTTTAAAGCTTCCCACCTTTTTCATCTCCAGAAATTATCTTTGGTAATGAATCCAAAAGGCTCCGCACTGGGACTTGTTAAAAGCACTATGTTTGTCCTCTTACGTTTTTCATGGGGATCACTGGCACACAATCATTATTCAAAATCGGAATACCATTTATATACCACAACCACACTAAACGCCCTTCCGACGTGGCGATGCTTGGCTGGTGAAGCACCAGAGACCTGTGTGGTGGTGCTGTTCTCTTTGGGCTTCTGACCCCGGGAGGATGGTATGTTGTAAGGAGGCGTGTGGAGTACCGGTGCGGTGCTCCATGGGGTATCGGCAGTTGCCTCTGAGTCCTGCATTCCTTGAAGCAGCAGTCTCCCGCCTGGCTTCAGCTTTGCTGTTGTGAGGCGTCTTGGAAGACCTTTCAGTGTGGAGCTGCCAGCTGCTCCCAGCTGCTCTGTGGTGGCTTGTGTGTATGCCAGGCTGGGGAGGGGAGGGGGCAGACGTGGCTCCTCCCTGGAGTATTACCGTGCTGATGTATTTTTGTATTGAGTTCTTGGCTTTTATTTGTATCAGTCCTTTCTGCTGCTTTAACAGCATCGATCATGGGGCTGCACGATTCTTGATAACATGAGAATCACGATTATCTTGCTTAGAATTGAGATCACGATTCTCTCACAATATTTTTCAAAAGAAATGTTGATTTTACTCATTTACATGAGACAGAACGAAACGTATGGTATGGTGCATGATAGGACCGGCAAATCAACTTTGGATCACAGAAAGGGAACAGTCCTTTTTTTGTTGTTGCTTAAATGCAACAGCTTCATGAATTTGACACTGAACATAAAAACAATCAACAGTCTCTTGTCTTCTTTTACTTGCACAGCCTTTATGCTTCTTAAAATGTAAACAACAGTCAATATAACAAGTCTGTCAATGTTTTGAGGCTTCAGTGAGGAAGGAGACATGTTACAATGTTCCTTCTTGAATTGAACACCCTTTCTGAAGGAGAACTTCAGAGCTGTGGCATTTTCCAATAATAATCGCACAGATGAAAAAGACAGATGGATTTAACACTCAACCTATAGCCATGGAATTTATGGATTTTAAATGCTCAAAAGCATTAAGTAGACGCTAAGTTTACCAATAGAGTCAAAAGTTACGTTAAAACTCATTTTTCGGGTAGCCGCCATCTTGGACATATGCAAATTAGGGGTTCAGACACACCCAATCGTAAATATAAGCATTCCAACGTGTTTCTAATGGTCAAAAAACATAAAATAGACACCAAGTTGGCATTTGTAGCTTATACCTTTTTCAGGCGTCAGCCATATTGGAATTTGGCCGCCATGGCGACGTCGGGGGTCGCAGGCTCGGGCGCTCTGGCTAAATCATTAGAGCAGGCCCTGGGCTATATCTGGTGCAAATTTGGTGTTTGTAGACTGATTTGCACAAACTTAGCCTCATATCTCCCTAAGTCCCTCGACTACTAGTGAAGACGAGTTTATGATTCGCCCTTTCACCAAAATATCCTATATATGTATTTAGAGGATTCAATTATAATGGAGTTTCCCTTTTTAATCCAAGTGTAAAATAGTGTAGCAATGAGCGGATGATGGGACTATGATAAGTGGGTGTGCATTCTTTATGACATCCATGTTTTGGAGACGTGAGATTTTGAGGTAGTTTCCCTGTTTGTTAACTAAAAGTAGGCTATCACTCTTTCGGAGAAAGTTTGTATCCAAAACGAGACTGTTGCGATACAACTACACACCGTAATGTTATCAAAATCAACCTATATTCACGTACCAAGGTGCAATTACCCGCCATTGAGATGATAATGCTGTGAGCGCGAACGCGATTGACAGGGAAGATGCATTCCACGAACCAATCATTGAAAAGATGCCCTGATCGGTCTAAAATCTAAATTGGCTCATACAGAGGCCAGCACACAGTCAACCAGAACAGATATCTCACCGAGCATTTCATCCACTAATAGCTGACGGATGGCTATGGCATTGTGCATGTGGGCAAACACACACACACGCAGTGTAGACTATGTGTACACTACAGGTGTGATGACTTTAAAAGCTGACTTCCACACACCAGGAAATCAAGCCAACAAAGCTTGGTCCCGATTAATCAGACTCACAATTGTGTGGTACCGTTATCTGCCAAATAACTGATTTTCTTTCCATGCGCATTCCAGAACAATCATAGAACGTTCATTGGATGAGCAAACAGGATGGCTTGATGGAGTCAGCATTCCAAAACATCCGTTGTGTCCTGCAGCTTGATTTCTTGGTCTTATCGGCGCATCCCAGCAGGAAGGCTGCAGAACTGAGGATAAATCCTCTGGATGTGTTGGAGGATCCCGGGAGTCCACAGAGGACTGAGAGGAAGCGGGTTTATCATGATGGGTGTTATGACAGATGTTAGGAATTGGAAGATGGGGTGAGTTTGGGCGTACACATAAATCGCCGCACTACTGCTAGGCCGTGGGTTGACGGCTTTGTCTAGTGTTACACCATAGCGTGTGGGAATCTTGGCAACTAGGACTGTCAATCGGATCCATGTAGGGTCAGACACACACACACACACACACACACACACACACACACACACACACACACACACACACACACACACACACACATACACACTAATGTCAATGTGAGCAGTGTGGTATGTGGTTGGAACAGTTTCAGCTGGCACTTTGCACAGTGGGAGCTCTGAGATGTCTCTTGAGCGGTATGAACAGAATGTATTCACTGGTATCACCCTATAGTATCTATGCTAACATACAACCTCACCACCAACTTATTAACAATATTCCCTCATTGTCATAGTCCAGACCTATTATTTAGGTACTATTTGAGGCGGTTCTGAAATATTTTTACATATAACAAATATTTATATAATTATATATAACGTATATAATATGTTGCTTCTTTAACTCTGACTGTGTGGTCAATGGGGAAGGATATTGGGCTATTGAAACACACACACACACACACACACACACACACACACACAATGCACAGATAAAACAAATACATAGAAAAACAAAGACACCATTTCCTGGTCATAGATACAGCAGGATGCATAATACAAAACAAAAGGATGTCTATAAGGATATTAAGAGGCTAATGTTAAAAACTGTAGTTTAGTAGTAGTTGATTTGTGTAAGGTCATAACACCTACATAAGGGTTCACCAGGGATCTGTTAATCTTCAACCTAAAATGTATACCAACCAATCAGCCAGGGACACATCACAAATTAGCCTACTCCAAAAGTACTTCTTGGACCTAACTGAGCGCTGGTAAAGGGTAACACAAATAGACACACATTTCTTTGGTGGAAATTGAAGAAGTTGCTCATTCAAATCAAGAGGAAGTCACAGAGCCAAGACACAATGTTCAGTCCTTTATTTGCGGGCTCTCGCAGGATACCCCTACAACCAGCCCCATCCTGCTACATGGTCTTCTTTTTACTCTCTGTTACTCTGTGATACTCTCTGTTAACGCCCTCGCCAACCCCCTATTTCCTATTGGGTTACCGTTATTCAGAAGAGGCCAATCACAAACCGCCTCCGCCGTCTCTAGGTTGAGCAGTTGGCGGGGTGTGGTACCTGGGTGAGATTGGCACACAGACCAGTGGGTCTGTGGGGGATCTGTTGTATTACTGATCAATGAAGGAAGGCCATTTAATGCTAATCCAAACCCCCCAAATGCTTCCTGATCAACTCATCAAGTGCAGTGAGAGTCAGAGGTCTGGCAGGGAGGGGGATGGGAACAGGACAAAAGCGACACTATCTTAACTGTTGGATCAACTCCTCACGAACAGTGGGGGGTTGGAGACATATGTTTTGGTAGGAAGGGGGATAACAATAGGATGAAGACAAAACCATATTTACTGTCTGATCAACTGACATTGGGGTCAGAGACAGGGCTGTGGCAGGGAGGGAGATGAACACAGAACGAGATGAAACCATATTAACTGTTTAGGAATGACTACATTCTTCAAATTGAATCACAATCACTCAGTAGGAATGAACACATTCTTCTTTAAATTCACAGATCATTTTGAACAACAGGTAATGGAGTTGATAACAACTGTTAAACAGATAAGGAACATAGTGTTACTGATTGCACTTCCTGTACCTGTTGATACTGTAAGTAATACAGCAGTCAGCCCAAAACCAGTTCACTACAAATGATCTGCTAAATCAATCAGGAGGGTAGAGCACAAAGACCTCAATTGTTCTTCTGTTTTTTTAAAGGGGTACCACAGTTTAATTAAACGGTTTAGCAAAGCAAGTTCAAGCCTGAAGCATGATGAGCCCCTCTGAGCACATTCTTAGCTCAACCAGTATATCATAATGGTGCCATTCCCACACGTCCCATACACATGTGCACACCTGGCCAGTCCTGTGACCCATTAGGGATTTGAAGAGGGTTGAGGAGGTGTTTGGTTGTAAGGCTGCCCTTGGGCCCTCCTTTAAGAAAGTTTTTTTTTTTTTCGGTGCAGTGGCTTTTCCAACATAAGAATCAAGAGCAAGGACTCTTGGGTCCCTAAGGTGGGACTGACTTCTGCCACCCATCCACCCAGATCCCCTCCCCTTCCTCTCTGTTCTATTGCCCCTGTCCTGTTTAGGGGTGAAAGAGGCCATGCATTGGAATTCCTTATTCTCTGCATGTCAGCTTGACTCTCAGTATGTGGTCCCAAAGCCACTTCCACCACTTTTAAGTCACTCTTTCCCCCTTATGCCACCAAGCCGGATGTGTTGATGGAATAAGAAGGGTTTAAGATGTGCTTGACAAAGGGCCTGTAACTGTTCGTAAGAGGCGACAATGGGAAGGTCTGATTTGCTTTGGTCACACAACCATAGTTTCCATTGTCTTGAAAAATAATAAACATGAAAATTTGACAGTGGACCCAAGGTAGATGGGGGGACACACTGAAAACAATGGCTTTGTTTTCACCCATTCTACTCTCCGCGCTTTTGTTCTTTCTTTATTCATTTTAGTCACTCCTCAGCTTCTGCATCTGTGATTTCTGGACATGAAAAATTCAACTTTATACCTGTTTATTGACTTGACTCATTTGGCTTTGCAGACCACAGACTTTGCTAGGGCACCAACAAACGAATGCTTCTGAACTTCTGAAAACGAATTACTCAACTTCACCGTTAGCCTATTTTAACGTGACACAACAGCCATCCCACTGGGTTTGTGTATATGTTTAGAAGGAAGGTGGCCAGACTAGCTCGTCTCCAATGAACTCTTTCCAATACCACAGCGTTCTTAATATAGCTTGTGGAGACAGGGTGTGGCTGTGCACTGTGACTGTGTAAGCAAACATTCCTTCAAGCCCAATTGAGTGCAAACCAAACCCCAGTAGTCCAAACAAGGAATTAGAATTTGTTCCCTCGTGTCTTAAATCCCTTAGTTAGGGAGTCCATTTAGATGGGAATGTTACTCCTAGTTCAACATGAGCTTCTTAAAATCGCAAAGATTTCTGTTATGCCCCTTTGGCGGCACCTTTGGCGACACCTTTGGCGACGATAAGCGATAATTGTTCTCATGGATCCAACTACCACCGACATCCAGTTTGTAACATTCATAATGCTGCAAATGCAAGGGCTTTCATCAGTGGGACATAGTCTCAATCACCATTGTTAACTCATTTGGCAATAGTGACTTAACAGACATTTATTTACATTAAAATCTTTGAGATTGACACTTTCATGTTAACTTAATTGCATTTCATACTTTAACTTCATAAACAACATATGATAAGGTGAGATTCTTTAGAGATGCTGCATGTAGTTCATGAGCCTACTTGGTAGTTCAGTGGCTGGGAATACTGAATGGATCTCAAATGAAAATGTAACCTAACAACAACCTATATATGTTGAATACAGATTGCAGAAATGAGTGTAGGTCACCGCTGGAGACGGTACAAGTATCATTACACAACATAGTGATGTGTTGTCACCATAGTTTACGTGACCTAAATATAGTGGCATCTTGTGATCTGAGTGACCTGCAGCACGCTAAATGCTTTTGTGGACGTTTTTGTTTAAGCAATTAGACACACTAGCATTCATGTTGTCTCAGACTAGAAACATGATGTTTCTATGTCTCAACTTACTCTGTTGGGGCAAACATGTTTTCATGCAACATGCCATAGCTTCATATGGCTACAGCACAACGCTCCAGGAATCCCTGTTTGAACTGAAAACCAATTCGATTTACATCTAATTGGACAGCAATCGAATTGTGCTGCTCAAACCTGGGTTGACTTCAAATACAAGTCTTGATTCAGTTAAGATCCAGGATCAGCCCCTGGATTTTTATTTATGCTACATTCTAAGTACAGGCCAGCCAGTGCTATGGTCACATGTGTAGCCTAGACATGCCCTGGTTACAGCCGTTAACAAATTAACTTGATGACAACCTCTTCCCTGAACCTGATGTACCCTGTACATCACAAGGCAGACTTGTGACCAACCATTTTGCATGGCAAAGGGAAATAAAGATAGAATGCAAAATAGAGGAGGCACGAGACTTCCTTTTCTTTAGAGGCTGCTGTGCGGCCTCAATAGACTCCTTTAGGTTGCCTGGGGATGTGGAAATATGTCACAGATGTTATCAGTGGTGTATCAGTACTAGAAAGTCATACTTGAGTAAAAGTACAGATATCTTCATTGAAAGACACTCTGGTAAGAATTAGTCATCTGTAAGAAAAGCACTTGAGGAAAAGTCATAAAATCTACAAATCTACATATCAAAAGTATTAATCTCAGTTCACATTTTCTTAATATTGCAATCGCAAAGATTTTCATGGAAATAAATGTCTGTTAAGCCGAGTGAGTTAATGGTGATTGAGCTATGGATGAAAGCACTTGTATTTTCAGGATTATTAATGTTACAAACTGGGCGTCGGTGGCGAGAACGTTGGGAACTATGGGAACAATTACCACATATTGCCAAAGATGTCGTCAAAGATGAGAAAACTGAAATCTTTGAGATGGCCACTTTAAGTATCAAAAGTAAAAGTACAAAGAAACAAAACAGTTTTTGGGCAGACACAAGCGGCATCCTACAGATAAAGGGAAACATTTGAATCCTACATTTATAGCTTCAATTGGCTGTAAACACAGCCCAGGTTCGCTGTAGTTTATGGACATGTGGTTGTGATTTTCCAGCTAATATTATTTGGGCGTTGTGGGCGTTAGAGATGTGTCTCAACTTTTCAGTGAGATCGGCATCGCAAGAATACAACACAATAAAAAGTATTGCAGTAAAAGTACAACTTATTTTTTAAATGTAGTGAAGTCAAAGTGAAAGTCAAGTAAAGTTCAGATACTTATACTTCTGTGGAGTCTGTTGGGGGCTTCAGGCTGGGGCGGATGGTCTCAGACTGGGGCGGATGGTCTCATGTGTGTGTGTGTGTGTGTGTGTGTGTGTGTGTGTGTGTGTGTGTGTGTGTGTGTGTGTGTGTGTGTGTGTGTGTGTGTGTGTTGTACTTCATATATACATTCTAGTCATCTAGGCCTACAACGCAGAAGGCCTTTAACGTTTATAATTATAAACAAAGTGTGTCCTTAAAAGTATATAACAATGTAGAATATTATATCAGAAATGTGAGGAAATAGGCCATATCAAGATACAATTCATGCGGATTTACTTTTCATTCATCAGCGCCTACTTTCAGCGCTTCAGTGATGAGGGGACGCTTGTTCCCTCCCCCTACTCTAGGAACGCTCAAGGGAAACATTCCCCCGTCGTGGACCTACTCACATGTGTTCGGGAAAAGAAGCAGGCAGCATCTCTCACTGAAGCTCAAGGTAGGCTTCTTTTTTTTTTATCACGGATTGACAGATCTTTTCTAAACGTCACCCATGCGACGTGCTGGTTTATATTTTGGTAGTACTTTTTTTTTGTAAGAGGAAGAAATCTTGAGTTATTGTTAGATTGCGTTTGTTTGTTTTTTTACGTTACTGTGAACTAAGTTTATTCTACGTTTTTGGTGTTCCTATGAGGCTAATGACCTAACCTGTGTTTCATTACGTCAAGCGTGCTGGCTTTGTTTACTGGGAACACATTTAGCGCCAAACGAAAACGAGTGCGCACAGACAGCTCAAGTGTCCTCGCGGAGAATGGCGTTACAGCCTCCATGGCATCAAAGTGACCGTAAAAGCTTGCGATGTTGCGCCAGGGTGGATGATCGAACAACGACGAAATCGATGCGAGTCCCCCAAGCGAACACCGCGCTGGTTCTCCAGTGCTGGTCAACGTGATGAATGGTTGGCTGGTTCGGTCGGGAGATATGCGCCATGTAGGTGGCGCACCGGACTTTGGGAAGCTCAACGCGGGGGTCCCAACCCGTGACGTCTTCACACGTCCACGTCTATTTGAATCCTAACGTTGTTCCGGGGAGAACGCACAACAGAAGAGTGTCTTTGTTGACCCACGCAACGCAGCCACAAGAGTGGTCTTGCATCAGATTCACAGACGGTCAAGTTGAACTGTTCCTTCTCTGGAAACGGTTTACAAACAGCCAGTTGGTGACTTAGTGACTTATTGTTTCCCAACATAGCCTAATATAAATAGACTGGTATTTGAAGTAGGCCTACTCATGCAAGTAGACTAACATTGACAGAGTCGTCACTGCGTACGTGCGTGCGTGCGCGTGGCCACATTACGATTTTTGCTGAGTGGCCACATTTTCTTTCCACAATATTTTATTTGCTCAGGAATTGCTATGTAGACATAGGACTGGTGTATTTCCTTAGATAGTCATACAATTTAATGTGCTGTTGAATGATTAACCAATTCAATTGATCAAAGTAAGGCAAATGTAAATAATGGCTGAGACAGCCTGAGGTCTTGTATTACATGCATCTTATCGTAGTTTGTCTTGTAAAAGTTGACGCCCAATGGTATGGGGGGAAATAATTGTGCTATTTATTTTACTGCAGCCGTCATGGCTTCGTATTTAAGATGCGATCCTGTCCTTGGCCTTGGGTCAGAGAAACCCAGAAGGAGGTGCAGGAAGACAGAGTGTGAAATTGGATTCGAGATCATTAAAGTCAGTGTACTGTAACAGAACTATGAAGGATCGATGATGCATGAAAACACAGGAGTCCTGCGCGTCTCCAGTATGATGCCAATCCGTGAGTGTCATCATAAGCACGTGAAAGACGACGGCCACATTGCGCAACATTCAAGAGATTGACGTGCTTGTTGACTCTCTTGATTCTAATGGCAGTATAAAAAAAAGAATTAGAAATTTTTTTATTTCTGCGAGAAGCACAAATATGTAATGTCCAACATGGGACTCAGCAAGCAATGTGTGTGTGTGTGTCACCCCTCCACACATTTGGCCCTGAAGTGGAACCTGTCCGTAATAAATCCCAGCTTCATATTTCACCATGGAGGAGGGGGCTCTTCCCTGGGTGGTTGGTTGTAACTTGTAACACAGTGTTTGCGCTTTGTGTCCACAAATGTATACTTATATTTACAAAAAGGACTACAGATTTGGTTGATACACCAAAAACGACTCACTGGATAGTTCTGCTCAAACCTGACATTACATTGCAGACTGCTCAGTTCCACAGAAAACCTGGTGACACATAGCTGCAGCTGTACTTTAATTGGCTATGATAAAGAGGTGCCTGGTTTTGCTAAGCTATCATAAACGAGACCGCAAGGGTCTAGATCGTTATGCTAGCCTCTACGCTCTACGCAGTGTTGGCTCTCCCCATTTGGAATAGGAGTCAGACGACTGACATGTTGGGTAGACGTTATTCTCTTACTCGTGGACTCCTGTGTGGTTCCAAACCTACAACTAATGAGCATCCACTTGGCAATGAATAACTGTAATTTCCTCATTGACTAGATCCAGCAGACCTGATGCATCATGTGCTTCTCATCTACTCAGTAGAAACACAACCGTGGGGGGAACCAGCACATGCACATTGTTTCGTTATGCTACTGCTGGACATGTGTAGCGACACTCAAGACTGGACCCAGATGGTAGGCCTTGTCGCTGCCCTGACTGTCTTTCCAGTTGGGCTACACTCTGTGAAGCACAGTGTAGTTTGGATACAAACATTAGGGTTTATTGAATGTCCCCAGCTGCACAAAGGACCAGCTCCTCAAGGTTATGATGATGTCAGTTGACTGTGGGAACTACTGTGCAGATTAGATTAAATAAAAGGGTTTTATACCTCCACCATTCCACAATGATGCTTTTACTATTCGACAATGTGCAAATCCTATCTGTAGTGTGTTTATGTGCGTGTTTGTCGGCTGGAAATCTCTATTCTAACAAACTACATTCTTCATGTTTCTCAGTCAAGTGGGATGCCAAATGGCTTAGCCTAATGTTTTTGTGTGTAACAACACAACGTTTGTATTCTTTAATGGGCCAATGAAGTTGCAGAAGATGTTTCTCTGTTTGGGGGAATCTGTCACTCGCCGGATCTGAGCAAATGTAGAGAGAGAGAGAGAGAGAGAGAGAGAGAGAGAGAGAGAGAGAGAGAGAGAGAGAGAGAGAGAGAGAGAGAGAGAGAGAGAGAGAGAGAGAGAGAGAGAGAGAGAGAGAGAGAGAGAGAGAGAGAGAGAGAGAGAGAGAGAGAGAGAGAGAGAGAGAGAGAGAGAGAGAGAGAGAGAGAGAGGGGGGGACATCGTGGGGAGGCGACCCACAGAACATCTGCTTGGTATAAAATGGATGACTCACATCATCTTGGGGATTTGGTAACATAGCTGGGCCGGCCTCACCAGAAGTTGGACAAAACAATTTGGTCCCAACTGAATTCGCTTCCAAGTAAGTTGATCAGGAAGATAAGAACACATGTTTTAGGCTGGACAATTAAAAACGTTTCATAATAAAACAGTTGACACTCATGAATAGAATTGTTGAAGAATGTAAAGATCAGTTTGGCAGTTCACATTAGTCTGGTTGGAATTCTTAAAGTAATCTCTCAATAGAATGGATTGTTTAGTTTGGCTGTCTTGAGCATTTTGAACCAGTTGAGTTTGCAGAGAATGTGTCCAAAAACCACCAGGATTGCAGGCAGGAAAGCAAAAAAAAAAAGTAAGTCTTTATTTTGCATATTACAAATTCTTGTTCGTAGTGATTTTTTTGTGGCAGTGCTTACACCCTCGTTGCTTATCACGACCTCATTAGCAACATCTGGCAGCATCGTTTGTTTCTCCATGATACAGGCCGACCGGTATTTGTATGACGCATTTTTTTATATACTAACAGTTTGGTCCAGGAATGAAATAAATGATGTATTCAGATGAACAGATCATTACTCTCTCTGTGATCTCCACTGGCACTGACTCAGCGGTGCCCATTTGTAATGGTACATGCAGTCATTCTGTTTAAGTGTTCTGGAACCCTCCGTGTGCCAGTAAGTAGAATGCAGCCTATTGAGAATCAGAATCAGAATCAGAATCAGAGTTGCTTTTATTACATCTTAACGTACAAGTACGCGAGAGCAAAATTCTCAGGCTTGGATCCTCAACAGTCATATAGCAGCATCAATACAAGATCAATAACAAAGTATGTAATAATAATAATAAGTAGCAACATCAATACAACAATGTGTTCTAAATATTCTTGTTAATTTAGATGTTTGCATTTTCATTGGTTGTTTAAAGTCACATTGTTGTTAGTCTCTTGATCAGTTCAGAGTTTAGCAGTCATTTTCCTGTAAAGCAAGCTAGGTTCAAGACCTCTTTTCATCTGGCTCCTGTGTAAGCCTGGGAGAAACTTAGTTTGTGAGTACATTAGTTAATCTATGTTTATAGAAATGATTTCTGCTCATATTTCATTGTATTTAATAATATTAATTTATAATATTTCATAGTCATTTTGCATTGGTTTATTTACAGTTTCACACTATCAGAAACAACTTGACCATAAGGAAACGCTGTATCTTGAACAAATGGACGTACAAGTGCACGTTGACAACGGACTTTATGCTGCCTCATCATTGGAGCTACCTAGTGCTACTTCAGTCAAGTTAGCGAGTGTTTAGCGATCTGGTGATGGGTGCCTCGCTACGCGCTCAGGTGGCAGAATACCATTTGTTAACCTAACCGTGAGTGATATTGTTGGCTGACATTTCAGAACTACTCCCAAACCTGTGCACCGGGAACCATGACGGCCCTCACCGCCCCAAAAGACAGGTAACCACAGAAGAGCTGCCCGCGCTGCTACAGCCCTATTGAGCTGATGCTAAGCAAGTAGATCTCGTATTACAGGTGTATTAGTACGACATTGGACCCACTCATATTTGAACTAGGCATGGGTCTTATTGATGTCTTTCACTTCTTAATTTCTGTGTGTTAACAACCTTGTGTTTTCATTTCCCAGATACAATGCTGTGTGGATCATCTTCTTCATCCTGGGCCTGGGAACCCTTTTACCATGGAATTTCTTCATGACCGCTACCATGGTAACCCTGAGAACCACAACATGTATTTTTTTAACAAATCATTGATGTAAACAAAGAAAAATACCAAAAACAGATTTTCCTCAGAAATGCTACCTCTGCCGATGGCAGTGCTTCTCTGATGGGATGCTTATCTTTGTGCTGGCTTTTACAGGCTGTGAGGTGAAGCTGTACTCACGAGGATGCGCACTTCCTATAGTGAAAGGGAAAATTCTTTGTTTGCGGTCCCGCCCAAAAACCCCCTGATTTCATTGGGCTCTGTTGGCTGACCCCAGATAGGTGGGCTTAAAAGGGGCCCTGCATAGTTTCGTTAATCCCCCATCATGCCCCTGGACATGAAAGTTGACGCCACAGCATCACCCTACGCCATCTTATCCCAGGGTGGATAAACATGGGACGACTCTCAGCGGGGGAGGGGGCGCACGTAGCCCCTGGGCTGAGAGTTGTTTATTTATTGTCTTAGTAACTCTTCCGCTTGTTTTCAGTACAGTTTTTCAGGGGGACCCGTGGAATGTCTTCTCCGATTTTGTGTATTTGTTTCTAAACAAGCAGTGTTCTCAAGTGTCCATTCATTCACAATCGAGTTCTCGCAGAAATCAGAAGAAGTGATAGTTCACCAAGCAGCGTGCCCAAAAAAAAGAAAACTCTTTTTTGTTTACTAAACATGGCTTCCCTCTTCCCAGTACTTCACCAGCAGGCTAAAGGACCACGACGTAGCCTTCAATCTCCCTGGCAACGGGACCGGCGAAGCCTTGGACACTCGGAGCGTTCTGGAGTCAAAGTTCAACAACGTGATGACTCTGTGCGCTATGGTGCCGCTGCTGATCTTCACCTGCCTCAACTCCTTCATACACCAGAGGTCAGCCCCTAAACACACGGGCCCCGGTGCTGTTGGCTCCTGCATGAGCACGGTCACTCGTGGGCCACTGCTGATCCTCATCCCATACAGCAATGGCCACAACAGAGGCCATATTTGTGCTGCGGCTCCCCTATGACCCTTTCCGTCTTTGAAAATACTGGTTTGAATTGATAATAAGAACGTAAATCAAGCAAAGAATACGTAGCTGGATGCATGAGCTGTAACCCTGTAATGGGACGGTAATAGCCCTTTCACACATAGGTGCCCATTTGTAATGGTACATGCATTCATTCTTTTTAAGTGTACATCATGTACATCACTGTAAGCCGGTGCTTCTCCGGATTACACCCGTGAACGTGAAAACAAATGTCCGAATCTGCCCCGCCAAAGTTTATCCGGCCAGGCCAGCCCAGCGAAAACCGGGAACACGGAGTGGGGCTGCTTCGTACTTTTCCCCTCGCCTGGATTTTGCATTCCAACTTCTCTCTGCTTTCCACTCTTCTGTTGATGTTGCGGATACGTCTAAATAAATGCAGTATTGATAGCACCGCAAAAAGAGACAGCCTTACGGAGTTGGAAGCCTCACATCTTCGATGTGTTGTAAACAAAACACTGCGACGACCGCTGCATACTTTCTTGCATCACGTCCTGCCTCCTGCACGCTCTACCCAGGCGCTAGCCCTCGCCCAAAGTACACAGAGTATCTCCAATATGTGTGAACACGTCTGATGCCGCATCAGACGTGTATCAGAATGATCCGGCTCTGGCATGTTTGCTTTAATTAAGGTTGGAAAGAGAGGATTTAATGTGGGCTGGCTCCCCACCACACAAATTCTCCTTGACCTCCACAAACAGGCCCAGGAATGTTATTCAACTCCCCTGACACAAACTGGTTTTCGTTTATTTTCGTTTAGACTTTGACTTTTGTTCATCTATTCTTCTACATTCATTTTCACTGGTTCTTATTTCGTGCCTCGTGGTCAGATTTTTGTGTTGCTCCCCCCTTCAGTGTCCCTGGCTCAGGCCGTGCTCCTTGGCGCCAGCATGGACTGGTGCATGGAAAAAGGTGTTCCCACATTTCTCCCAGCTGTGTGTGCTCTCTGCTCTCGGTGCATGTAGTTATTTATGTACGTGGTTACTCTGACCGTCTCCAACATACCACGCTCCATGACTGTCAGACAGCTGATAGAAATGTTGATGTCAATGGTTGGACATTTCTGTATCAGTACAGTCATAAATCCATAAAATAAACGAACATACATTTCTTCCCTCCCTCCCTCCCAGGATCTCCCAGAAGCTGCGGATTTGCGGGTGCCTGACGGTCATCTTTGGGGTGTTCCTGGTGACGGCCATCTTGGTCAAGGTGGAGGTGGAACCCCTGGCCTTCTTCACCCTCACCATGATCAAGATCGTCTGCATCAACTGTGAGTCTAGTGGTTTTGTGGGGGGGGGGGGGGGGATGGGTCTTGGGGGCTCCCCCTGGTTCGATTCCAGCCTGCGGCCGTACGCGACACTTACACGTCATTGCTTCTCTCTCAACCCACTTTCCTGTCTGTCTCCACTGTCCTGTCCATAACAAATGTATGGCAGTGAACGTTTTGTGCACACAAAAAGTGTGGAGACTATTCTAGAGTCATAGCTTTGTTTTTTTGTCCCTGCAGGCACACACATCGCACGCGCACGCGCACCGTGTGATGGAAAATCCATATGTTGTTTAGTTAAACAAATGTAAGCATTGTTTTCTTCAGGGTGTGTTATCTAGCCGCCCCATCTGTTAACTAGTATTATCTAGTTCCCCATTGTTGTTGTCACACTCCCATCCCACTCTGTGGGTTTGTATACAGTAGGGTTCGGCGCAGAAGGGAAAAGCTCACCCCTCCTTAGTCCCCCCCCCCCCCCCCTCCCCCCCCCCCCCCCCCCCCCACTCCCCCACATCCTGTTGCAGGACCTTGTTTGGAGTATTTCCTGCTGTCTTTCTGTCTATCCATGTCTCTCTGCCTCCGTCCCTCCAGCGCTGAGACTACATCGCTGTATGCAAGGAAGCCTCGAGATGAATGGATCTCTCGCTCTCTCTCCCCAGTCTGAGTTTAAAGGGGGAGATGAGCGGGGTTAGTGTGTGCTTCACGGCCTCTCTGGGCGTCCACACGTGTGCGTGCGTCGGTGGCGACTCTTTGGGCTTCTTTGGTGAGGGGGATTTCTGAGCGTCCTTGCGGGCTCCGTTGTGCTTCTCCCCCTCCTCAGCGTTCGGCGCCGTGCTCCAGGGGAGTCTGTTTGGCCTGGCGGGGAGGCTGCCTGCCTCCTACACCACCCCCATCATGAGCGGCCAGGGGCTGGCCGGAACCTTCGCCGCCTTCTCCATGATCTGCGCCTTGGCCAGTACGCATCGCCTCCTCTACTCTTGGAAACACACCCTGTTAAACATGGCCTCGCTCATATCGCCCCTCAAACACACACTCTTACACCCCCCCCCCCCCCCCCCACACACACACACACCTTCCCATCCCTTCTAACAAGCTTTCGCCCACTTTTCAACACGTTTAAACACTGTTTCACACACATGCATCGAGTGACGGCACCGTCTGTCCTGCTCTGCGTGTAGGCGGCTCAGCCCTGAAAGACAGCGCCTTCGGCTACTTCATCACGGCCTGCGTGGTCATCTTTCTGGCCATCCTGTCCTACATCGCGCTGCCCAAGATGGTATGTCCGCCTTCGATCGCGCTCCGTCTGTAAACCACACCGCCGCCCGCCATGGCCCAACGTGCTTCTCCTTGCAACAACGACTGAGTTGCTGCATGGAGATGAGGCCTGCAGCTGAATCGACGTTGCAGGGAGATTCATGTTGACCCTTTGTGGCTCGCAACATGGATAATGTTGTTGTTTACACTGCTGTTTGTTATTCAGGAGTTCTTCCAGTACTACATGGAGAGTAGTGGATCCAGTCCCGCGGGGGAGGAGGGGAACAGGATGGATCTGCTTAAGAAAGGTAGATTTCAAGCCAATTCTGTTCTTCTAAAGCATATCAGGTTGAGGATCACCACCGTTGAGTGATCTGGGTCACTAGTTTCACTCTGGGGGCGACTGCATCCACTTGTGGGTTAAAGGGGTTAATGCTTTCAAGCACTGTTGCAGATCCTAAGTCCTTGTTTATACAAATATAACTAACCAACTTTTAATTATTTGTTTTTGGCTGCTGATGAGGTTAAATGATGCTTGTAAAAAATAAAAAATAAATGTTTTTCAGTCTAGTCTGGCAAGTGGGCGGGGATAGTGTGGTGTTTGGTTGTCTGGGCCTGCCAGGATGCCCAAACCACTAAGAAGCATCTAAAACGGCCCGCGAGACAGAGTGACAACTGCCTCTTTGTGAGCAGTATAGTTTCCTTTTAAGCAGGGTGTTTGTCACCGAAATTATAGATTGCACGAAACAATCTCAAGTCTCTGTGCTAGTGTTAGTGGGCGTGGGCGTAAGCACACCAACAAAGAAACAAATGCGTGAATGTTCGCTGTGTGTCTCCCCGCCAGTGTTCATGATGCCGTCTGTCTGAGTGTGTGTTTGTGTTTTCCACAGACAGCTCCGGGGAGAACTGTACTGCAGCAGAGGGAAGCAGGCAAACCTCGTCAGTGTTAGGCATCTTTAAACAGGTTGGGGGCCACACACACACACCCACACACCTTTTAAGTGTAGTGCATTGTAGAATTGGTTATGAAGTCATAAATAGGCGCATAATTGACACCTGTGCTGTCCCCCACCTCTGCTGAAATGGGTCTCTGCATGGTCGCAGCCTAACCTAGTGGGCGTTTCTATCAAGCTGCTGTGTGAAGGATGCATTTGTATAACCCCATCACTTCCAGGAACGACGGACGAGGGAGAAAGCTTTCGAGTGAAAACGTAATCCCAACTACGAACGCCTTTTGAAATGAAGGTCGATGTTGAAATCCTTGTACTGTTATTAAACCTTGTGCTCATCCTCTATTTGCACAGCAACTAAACGGATTGAGATGAAAGATGTTGATGATACCGGGCCTGTCTTTGTCCGATCAGATCTGGGTGATGGCGTTGTCGGTGTGCTTCATCTTCACCATCACCATCGGAACGTTCCCTGCCGTGACGGTGGAGGTGAAGTCCTCCGTGACAGAGGGCGGCGCCTGGGGTACGTGTCATCATGTTAGCACGCTAGCTAATGCTAACGCCCCGCTAATGACTCCAGTGCAATGCATTGGCGTCAATACGCACGCACACACGCACGCGCTCACACATATGCACACACACACACATACGCACACACCTACACACACCTACACACACACCTACACCCACACATATACGCACACACCTACACACACATACGCACACACCTACACACACATACGCACACACCTACACACATACGCACACACCTACACACACACACACACACACACATACACGGACACACACTGTGGTCTGGGTACTGACCGCCACATCATCCCAAATATTACCCGTTTTCAGACAAATTAGCTTTCATAAAGCAACAGAACAGAAGATTTCAGATTATGAAATGTGTGACATTTAGTTGTTGGTTAGGGGTTTGAGTTCCGCTGTGGTCTGCCGTGCTTAGTAAGCATTCCAAGTATTGTAAGATGCATTGAAATGTCCAACTCATTGCACGTCTTTATGTCTACCAAACGTTATTCAAGAGGTCATTGGGCCGTGGAGGACTGAAGTCTTGGATATAACAACATTTTGTTTTGTGGTTTGTTAATGACGTACAGACACCTACTTCATCCCTGTGTCCTGCTTTCTGCTCTTCAACCTGATGGACTGGGCCGGCCGGAGTCTCACTGCCGTCTGTATGTGGGTCAGTACCACATCACTGGATTATTACTAACTGCATTAACACCACATCACTGGATTATTACTAACTGCATTAACGCCACATCACTGGATTATTAGTAACTGCATTAACGCCACATCACTGGATTATTACTAACTGCATTAACGCCACATCACTGGATTATTACTAACTGCATTAACGCCACATCACTGGATTATTAGTAACTGCATTAACGCCACATCACTGGATTATTAGTAACTATTAACACCACATCACTGGATTATTACCAACTGAATGAACACCACATCACTGGATTATTACCAACTGTATTAACACCACATCACTGGATTATTAGTAACTATTAACACCACATAACTGGATTATTACTAACTGTGTGACCACCACATCACTGGATTATTACTAACTGCATTAACACCACATCACTGGATTTTTTGTAACTATTAACACCACATCACTGGATTATTACTAACCGTGTGACCACCACATCACTGGATTATTAGTAACTATTAACACCACATCACTGGATTATTACTAACTGCATTAACACCACATCACTGGATTATTACTAACTGCATTAACACCACATCACTGGTTTATTACTAACATAGTTGACCAACACTTACTGGATTATTATCAATATAGGTGATAAGAACAGCAGCAATGTATCGTTCTACTACCAGCAGTATGATGAGGTTGGTCAGTTGCTGGATAAAGAGGCCAGTGTTCCAGTGTTGCCGTTCAGATGTATTATTATTATGCTTTGCACTAAAGAAATGTGGCAGCCACTGCAAATTGGATGTGATTTTGGTTTTGAAAAGAATGTGTGGAATATTGTGATGATCATATTGCACGGGACATTGCTGAATCAAGCAGAGATGATTCACAGCGTCTTCAGTGAGACACAACTGGAAACAGTTATTGCTTCAGGGTTTGTTTTGTCAACGGGTTGTCTGCAGTGAAATCATGGAAAGACATCTGGTCACTGGAGAGCGAACTGAGGAAAACAAAGTTTGTGTGTGTGTGTGTGTGTGTGTGTGTGTGTGTGTGTGTGTGTGTGTGTGTGTCGCAGGCAGGTTTATAGGAAGTGGTTTTGGAGTTTAAATAGCTATACATGTGCCTCTAGACAGACCGTAACCGCCAACACTTAAACACAAATGAAAACTGTAATTGTCAAAGCCGATATCTGTCACAAAAAAGAATTCACCTACCAACTATACTACTGAGTTTATGGCCAGCCATAAAACATTCTTGGCTATTCGAGGGAAACGAGCAAGGATATGGGAAAGTTAGATTTATATTTCCGCAAATGACTTTCTGCCAAGAATGACTTGATCTCAAAACAGAGAGCCATCTCTTTTTCAGACTCTCTCTTGCTCTCTCTCACTGTCACTCTCTCACTGTCTCACTCACTCACTCACTCTTACTCTCTGACTGTCTCTCTCTGTCTCGCTCTGTTTGTGTCTCTCATGCACTCACTCACTCACTCTTACTCTCTCTTTCTCTCTCAGACTCTCTTTCTCTCTCTGACTCTATCTCTCTCTCTCGCACTCACTCACTCACTCACTCTTACTCTCTTTCTCTCTCAGACTCTCTTTCTCTCTCGGACTCTCTTTCTCTCTCTGACTCTATCTCACTCTCACTCTCTCTTTCTCTCTATCTGTCTGTGTCTCTCATGCACTAACTCAACCAAAATATTCCTTTTGTATGTTCATGTGACAAATGATCAAGCTCATTTGATCTTTTGCATACGCAAACATTTAATCAAATGGAAATACTCAAACGCATTCCAGGGATGTACGCCCTTAGGGGCAGTATCAGCATTCCTTCTGTGCAACGTTTTCCAAACAGCAACTTTATTAGTCTACCCTTTTGGCTTGTGGAAAGTAATTCTGGGGGCTACAGAACATTGCAGAGCTAATTGGGTTTTGGGTGAGGGGGAAATGTATGCGTGGGTCTGCATGTACAGAACAGTTCAGCAGTACCGGTTTCTGTACTCAGACACCACGTGAGTTGACTTACTGTCTTTTCTGACCAGATTTATCAGGCTCCTCACTGCGTCACTCAGGCGCTCTGTCACAAGGTCAGGCAGGCGCTTCCCAGGAAATGGAGCAGGGGAACATACTGGCACGATTTCCCACCCCCATATCCTGGCTATTGTGTTCTTGAGCTAGACCCAAATAATCCCAGACGGAAAATTCAGTATAGGAGAGTCATAGAAAAAGAGTTGAGTTATTAAACAAAGCATACATCAAATACACACATGACTATAAAAAGTATACATTAAATATACCGATTATTATACAAATGATACATCAAATATTCCGATTATGATACAAATGATACATCAAATATACAGATTATTATACAAATGATACATAAAATACAGATGATTACACAAATGATACATCAAATATACAGATTATTATACAAACATCAAATATACCGATTATTATACAAACAACATATATACTGATTATTATACAAACAACATATATACAGATTACAGAGGTTACCCGACACGAGCAGTTTGCGACCTGCTTGAATGTGATACAATGTGAACCGCTCTAGGGCCCTGTAAAGGGCCGTGGGGCGGTCATAAATCAACGTCATTCATCTTCATTTCTTTCCCCCTCCCTCCCCCCAGCCGGGTAAGGACAGCGTGTGGCTGCCGGTGCTGGTGGGCCTGCGGGTGGTCTTTGTGCCGCTGTTCATGCTGTGCAATGTGCAGCCGCGCCACTACCTGCCCGTGCTGTTCGGGCACGACGCCTGGTACATCCTCTTCATCATCCTCTTCTCCTTCTCCAACGGGTACCTGGCCAGCCTCTGCATGTGCTTCGGACCCAAGTAAGAAACCCTAACGCCTAAACGTGGGATTTGATTGGTTTACATTGGTTGGGGGGGGGGGGGGGGTGGGACCTTCAGTTTTGAAAAGGTTGCACTAAACGATTATTTTGAGTCAACTTGACGATACATGTGTTGCGGATCAAAGAATCGAAATAAGGAGCACCGCTCATCCGCCATGCTCTGCTGTGTGTCCCCCCCCCCCCCCCCCCCCCCCCCCTCCCCCGACAGGAAGGTGGCTCAGCATGAAGCTGAGACGGCCGGCGCGGTCATGGCCTTCTTCCTGTCCCTGGGTCTGGCCCTGGGGGCCGCCCTGTCCTTTGCCTTCCGTGCCATGATCTAATAACCCCTCCTTGCCTCCTCCTCCCACGGTTGGGGGGGACACTCTACTGTCCCCCCCCCCCCCACTCCCCACCCTCTTGTTTGTTGACTGAACGACCACACAGACCGTCTTCCCACACTTTACTCAGCCGATGGCCTGCGTCAGCGGAAGAAAAATACAGACCGACTGATTTCTGAAAACCTTTTTGCTACACTTTGTTTCATTTCAGCAGCGTTAGTTGTCGTGGTTGTGGAGCGAGCCTAATTTCTCTGAGCCAGGGGGGAAAGTCACGGAAAGGTGGCGAGTCTAGCCCCGTCTGGTGACGTCAGAAGAACAACAGCGGTTCTTTGTCCCGGTTCTGACTAAATGTTTAAAGGGTTACTACAGGGGGAAAAGGAAGTAGCATATAGACAGAGGTCGCTTCTCTAATTCTATTAAATGGTACATATTGTATGAAAAATGTATTTTTATAGACTGCAACATACTTTTTATGTTTATTTTTCCTCATTCCTTTCCTATTTCAAACCGCTAACAGCTTTAGGTTATATACAAAGTGAGACTCTAACTGCAGACGTTTTTTGGCACGGCAGCCAAGTCGGGGCCAGTGATGTGAACTTAAAGCTGTACCAATAAGCAGGTTGATCTCTGCCAAATATAATAAGTTACCAGGACAACTGACACAGCTAGGTGTGTCTGTATGTACTCACCCAATACTGCCCTCAGATAACAGACATGTTTCTCAGAGATCCAGATTAACTGGTAGTTACTGATTGTACAACTAGGGGGCAGCACCGGGAAGGCAGGTCATCATCCCCTAAAGATATATTCCATTTCCAATATCCTACATTTCATGATGTGACGTTACTGTTTTTTGTGACCTCACTATTTCTATGGGGATGGAAGATTCCTTGGAATATGACCACTTCCATAAAGAGACCGCAAAAAGCTCCAGGAAAATCCCTTTGAATTATTGGGCGATGTGCTTGTATTGGGACTATGTGTGAGTGATTTGTTACTTTACTTTCTGGGTGAGCTTTTTTCATTCCAGACTGGAGGATGCAATACATTTAGTTTTTATAATACTGTCGACCTTCCCATTTTTCAGTGCCTGAGTCAGTGGAGACCGCCTTTTTGTCTGACGGCAGTCAATGTTTTAAGGTCTGTTTTTGTTTTTAGTGTCAGCATTATTACCAGCAAAACATACATATATGTATATGTATGTATGTATGTATGCATGTATGCAGCTGTTATTCATCAGGCAAATGGATATAATTGTAAAGATGTAGACCGTTTAGCCTTCACCGTGTTTGTTTCTGCCATCTCTTATCAAGATGTTGATAATCAAGAGTTTGACACTACATTTTTTTAATCTAGTTATTTTTTATTGGTCGGCAATTGATTGTTATTTGGGATTTTCAATTAGAAGGGAGAAAACCAATAACCTCAACAGTGTGTCAGTTATATTACTTCATATCTGATTATTTTTTATAAGCTTTTGGTTTACCTGCAGATATAATTCATTATACCAAATGTATTCAACGAAATGGTCCTGTGTACAGGATGGTGATGAGGTATAGTAAGGACCATAACAATGTTACCCAACAAAGAAAATAAACATGTATTTGTAAGAATTGATCTCATTTTGCTGCAATATTGATAATATACACCACCAGTTCACCCACTAGTAAACAGATTGCAAAGGCAATACATTTTTTGTTGTTGCTTAATACAGCATATGTTTTCCCATTAGCAACCTCTAGTGGTTTTGCTAAGGTTATAGTTATTTCATTTCCGACCAGAATAAAAAGAGAAACATTCCCTGGATGGATTGACTCTCTGTATCCCCCCCCCCCCCCCCCCCCCCCCCCCGCGCTCCTAACTTGCTTGCTATTAGCGGAAAATATTTTTTACATGGTCTCTAGAAAGTGAGGCGCTTTCTGAACCAGTCCCAAATAAATAGTGTTAGATGGCAGTGCTCTACATCCTGTGACCAACACCAGGGACGTGTGTCACATGCCAAGTATGCCCTGCAGCATGTGACCCAAATCAACGGTCAGAGGGACACACAAGTTTATACTAATCTTAACATCAAACCTTTTCCATTACTTTCCAAAAGGCCACTTCTATGATGATTAGGTCTAGTATTTTGGTCTAGTGACCCCCAATTAATAATACTGCACAAAATACTAAAAGCTATATCTTTAATTTTGACCTAAATCAGAACCAAACAAACTCGTGGGTCATGACTGTGTGTGTGTGTGTGTGTGTGTGTGTGTGTGTGTGTGTGTGTGTGTGTGTGTGTGTGTGTGTGTGTGTGTGTGTGTGTGTGTGTGTGTGTGTGTGTGTGTGTGTGTACACCAGCTACAGTTATTATAACGATACCAAGGTGATATTACAGAGGACCAGCACGTATTATGCTCACGTAAAAGAACAGCCGAGTATGCCTCTAGAGCCGTAGGTTCCTGACCCCTGCCTTGTTGAATCCTGTCCCTGCTCAGGCACAGAGGATTTATTAAGCTTGTTCAACCACTCCTGCCTCTCCACTCTAGACTCTGTGGCCTCTCTGAGAAAAGGAACCCAGAGCATCCTGTTCAATGAATACACTTAGCTAAGGATCTGCACATTTTCCATTCATACTCAAACCTACTTGTATAGATGTTGAACTCGTTAAAAGAATTACTCACAATATTTGCTTCCTCCCCAACAAACAAAAGATTTTCTATAACTGCCTTCTAACCCTTACCTCAAAGAACTACAAATGAGTGAGAATAGACACCGTCTCGCCATCCTTGATGCTGTGGGTGGCCGTGCCTCATGGGTC
>JACYXH010000802.1:8549511-8572011 GCA_026745465.1 Lota lota | reverse complement strand
AAGGGAAAACCATTAGCACGTCGTATTGATCAATGCTTCAAGTGGTGTCTGGAAGACCGGAATTGAAAGTTGTGGGGGAATTTTAAAGATTATAAACGCACAGGTCTATACTATCAACGTCCTTAGAGATACGACCAGGAAGGCTCTTATCACCGCCCATGTTGTTATGATACTGTTCAGTAAAAGTCGCAATAATCCGCACTCTGTCCTCGGTACAAAGAGCCAGAGCTGTGTTGTGTCCAACGAAGGTCTTACTCAGACTCGTGTTCAGCAGCAGGCGTGAAGTAAACTAGATAGAGGCCTACCCTTAGTTGACAGATGGCCATATCATTTTTTGTGCTCACGGTAGCCTAACCAACTCAATGCGTTTCAGCGTACAAAACAAATTCGGCCCCATTCAAATGAGCAGCACTGCTTAAATGCACTACCAAGAACCGACGGAGAGACTTATTTTCATCAGCGCAAGTGCTATGAAGTTACAGCTGCTGGATACGTTTTCATTAGACTTTTTTTTTTGGATCATTTTTAATGGTTTCAAAATGCATTGGGTATCCTAGAATGTAATCTACTTCAGAAAGAAAATGATTGGATTATGAAACTTCCATTACATAAAGGGTTATCAAACAAACAAGGACATTTATTGTAAGCAAATAACAGCAAACTGCACACAGAAGACTGAGTCCACCCCCACAAAAATAGCATTGTATAACTTGTAGGTTTTTCCTTCTACAAGCTAAGCAATGCTGTGGAAAAAGTGTTGCCTACAACACGAGTAGGCCTTCTCGTTTGGGATTTGGGCCGTTCGTTTACCGTTTTGGGTTATTTCATGCATAATGACTCGAATTAAGTGTAAAAACAAAACATATAAACGTTTCAGATTTAATACCACACTTGTGGCTTTTGACATTCCTTAAATATGTATGACACTAGTCTACTATTATTTGGGATGGATTAGTTTAGTCGACAAAGGAAATTCTTATCCTTTGACTTTGGCATGTTAAAAGAAAAGTGAAAAAATCGAATAGGGCTACTCTTATATTAGCCCGTGGTTGGGGAACTGACCCAGATCTCGATCTAGTGCAGTCTTGGGTGTAGTGTGTTATACTGGTAGTAGGTGGACTGGCCCTGGACTCAAAGCAAGGATGTAGCTAACTAGTCCAACTAGCTCAGGTGTTTACCAACAGTAAAGTAACCCCCTTTAACGAGAAGTGCAATAATGGAAGGGTGATTGTGGATGACCTGGTGTACACCTGCTAATTCACATAATGCAATCGGTTCAATGTTGACTAAACAACCCCTAACCACCTTTTCTGGGTTTATGTGCTCGTATGTATTTTTGACTTACAATGTATGTCAATCTACTCATCAACATCTCGGTGGTTGGGAAAGACAAAAAATGAGGACTCTAATTTTAACTTTGTCCTATATACAGCATGTGGAGGAATGGACTCTGACTTTCTCAATGAAAAGGTAGTGAGGATTATTTGGTGTGCTAAAAAAATCAGTAATTTGGATACATCTTGTTGTGTAACATACATGCTGTGTCTTTGATTATTTGGTTCTTCTTTGATTCAAGTTCCTATCTGTCCTTTTTTTTAATATATATATATATATATATATATATTCCAACAGTGGTTAGTGCTCTCCAGTCCACCAGTGCATTTAGTTTATTTCACAATACAGATTCAATGCATAATATCTTCATCAATATATGATTGCCAGTTTTGAGGGCTCCTTGTGAAGGATGTATGTCCCTAGATCTGAACCCCTAATGTAGGCAAATAATGGCCCGTCTGGCCCGAAATGCACAGTGCTGTGATGCACGGTTGCTGCTATCCCAGCAGAGTAGTGGCTTTTGAGTGGGTGCCTGGCTGCTGCTCCACTTCTTCATGCTGAAGGGTTGGAGCTACCCCTGACCTCGATACAAACACTTTTCTTTCTCGTGGACAGAGGAGATGGTGGCCTAATTTGTGAGCCAAGCACATGAGTCTAACCGCCTGCTAGATGGATAGTCCTGCACAAATAAAATAATTGCATAGGTCCTTAGGGGGACAGCATTACGCATAACGTGCATGGTAGGTTGGTTATGCATTGCAGCAGTCTTAAATCACTCCCCTTTAAAGACTATGTGCAGAGCGGGCTCTGAAAAACAAGTGCTTCATGGGACGTGTTCACATGGCTTCATGCTGAGAACTCTTACATATCAGCCCCTCTACTGTTACTCAGTGACTTAATCAACGAGTGTAGGTACACACAGTGCCTCACAAACTGCAAGCCTCACATGTTCTTCTTTCTCCATGGCCAAGCAGTATTGCTGAGCCATTTCTCCAAGTCTCCTCTGTGACAGGTGCCGTTCGTTTGTCTTGCTGACTTGTGTTCCCAGTTGGAGAGCCAAAGAGTGTTTTATGTTCTGCTCTTTTTTCATTAACGCTAATGTTTCCACTCAAATTCGAACATTTAAGAAAAGTTGTTTTGGGTTGAGAGATCTAGAAAGGAGGGGTATGTTACTGATACTATTATGATCAAGTATGAAATATTATCACATTTGAAACAAAACACGAAACGATTTAATTCAAATAGCTGACGTTAAATGCATCGCCTGTTGTATTTGAGTAGACATTCCTGAAGATTAGCAGGGATAGCCTATGCCATAAGTAGCTTGATGGGCTTGGTTCAGGACAGGTGTTTCTTTGTCATACAGACCTAGATTTGTAATGATTTAGAAAGGGTCTTTATAGAATCTGGGATGGGATCTTAATGAGTGGCGCTCAAAGAAAAAAAAAAGCCCTGCACTTTATTAGATAAACTGAGCTGTTGAGTAGTTTATGTTCCATAAAGCCTGAGGATTAGCAGTTTTTGAGTGTCATTTTTTGTTCAAATTCCAACATCAGAAATGATTGCATTTAATTATTTATTACAACTTTTCAACATGCCATATATTTATGGTAAAACGTTTTTACTTGCCTAAACGAAAATCCAATGTTCTCATTTGGAGGACAAGAAATTAACTAATTATTGTTTTCTTTTATTATTAACCAAATATTGTACGCTAACAAAATAATCATTAGTTGTAACCAACAGAACACACATTCTGATTTGTTTACATTAGAAAATGTGGTAAGGATGGTTAGATAAGTGGCCAGCTAACAATATGCAAAGGCAGTTAGATTTTATTGCTGCTCCATACCCACTTTCCATTATCTTCCTCATGCACTTTTGTGATATATATATATATATATAATTGTTTTTACAATGAGCAATGTTGTATATGAAACCACGCCGTTATACTGAGCAGCTTAACCATCACTCAGACGCATACATCAAAATACATCACTGCTTAGCAGAGCTCGACACATCAACGCACCGTAGCGCTATACTCTAGTTGTCCGGGAAGCCTCTCTCTCGGACGCAATCATCAAAATCAACGGCTTTCCAGAACAAGCTCCGAACATCCGCACATCACACACGCCGTGGGTTTATACTGTATACTATACTGGCTTTATAAGTGCCCGAAAAGCTTAACACTCTCGGACTCTGCATTCAACAAGTTAAGGTCTTATTTCAGTATCAGGGATAAAATGGCATATATTACCATGACGATCATATAAGACATATTACAACCTTTAGGGGGAACACAGCCAACTTATTCCAGCACCTGCGACAGCACCTGCGACAGACCTGCAGGTGTGTGTAGCACCAAGAGATGCAGATGCCAGCTCAAGCCACAAAGCGCCTGCAAAAAAGCAGGTAACCGGTCAGCAGGTCATTCCTTATGACAAGAAAGGGCCCCGGTAGCAAGCAGTGACATATTACATCGCAAAAGATAGGGTCCCCATTTATACAGTAGAAAAAGGGGTTCATTAAGATGCTGCAAATGATGGACCATATATTTTGGTCTTTTTCGTTTGTTTAGAGAAAATCTAGGTTTAAATCAAATTGTCCCTTAGTTTGAAGAAATCAAGGTTTTATTTTTAGGCCAAATCGCCCGGCCCTACTTCGTTTTTATTATCCCAGTCAAAATAATACTGCTTGCACATTGACTGTGCATTATTAGGACAGAACAGCATTTTAAATCCAAATGTTGGCAATGGCATAGCAACTTTTTGTTGACATTACAAGTAATGCACATTTTCAAGTGATTCAAAAAGAGTGCTCCACTGGACAAGGACATAAAAGGACCTAAAAGGTCCTCAGGGACATGACATGCAAGGCTGCTGTTTCTCTTTCCTTTTATCTCCCTTATCTCACCCTTTGTGCTTTTCAGTGCAGTTCTATTTTTGAGCATGACAAGCAGCCAGATGTAGCTTTGCGCCGAGCTCGCCGGAAGAGTTTCCAACCAAAATATGACCACATAACTTTGCTGTGCACCGTTTATTACTGCTGTTTTCCATTGTTTTCATTTTCCATTTTTATCAAGGTGTTAGTGAGGTAGGGGATGTCCCGATTTCCCATCATAAACTCAGGCCCCCCTTGGCCAAACCTGAAGACCTGGAGGTGGAGGAGGGTGGAATGACGCTGCAGTCCCACAAACTGACCTCGGACTCGGGTACAGATGGAGCAACAACCCCCTCACCTGATGAAGGGTTCCAGGAAGAGGAGAAGGTAAAGTGCAACCATATTTGCTGCGGTCTACAAAAGTTAATAAAAGAAAAATTGTCCCATGTAGAACAAAGGACAATAAACCCCTCATCTTCTCCAGAAGGTTGCAGAGAAGGAGGTCGCCAGGCCCATTCAGATAGTCCTGGCCAATGAAGAGGAGCACAGTTTTGAGCTGGATGAGGCGGCTCTGGAGAACATCCTCCTGCAGGACCATGTGAAGGACCTCAACGTGGTGGTGGTGTCTGTGGCCGGGGCCTTCCGCAAGGGCAAGTCCTTCCTCTTGGACTTCATGCTGCGCTACATGCACAACCAGGTAACTAAGTCTACAGGTTGCACTCAGGTGAATTGGCAGGGGCGTTACGAGTTTGACTGCCAATGTAATATGTTTTGCGATTCTGTAAATATTGTGATTGCGAATTACGACATTATGTTTTTTCTTTTTTGTGTGCGTGTGATTTTGTTTATCATTTGTTTGGTTTAACGTATCATTTGGGGTTTGGGTTTTAGAGGTCATGGGGTGTCTGCCATTGTTTTTATTAAATGAACGTGGCTGAACAGAACGGAAAGTATTTGATGAGGCTATTGGAGAATACACTATAAAGCCCTGTGTAGGACGGTGTCATTCACTTACTTCCACTAAGATTAAGTTTCTGGCTTAAAGTATTTAAGTATTTAGGGGTGGAATATCTTTGACCCAGACAAACTCAACCAATAATCTACAGTATATACTTGTGCATTACTCTAATATAGTCTTGTGCTCTGTGAGGCTGTGAGGAAATATTTGGTTTGTCTGCTCTGACATTGTGTTAACACTATTAAACATACCTCACTATTCTATTTGCATTCATTGGTCTGTAAGCAAATGTGAGCCGTCTACCACCAGCGCCCAGCAGCTGTGTGCCATGTACTCCAGCACATGGCGCGTTGGACACACAGGCCCACGGACCTCCTAGCAGCAGCTGGACATGAAAGCTGCAGAGCTCACCTTACATCACACGTGGCCAGGAAAACAGATAGTTCATGAAGACCCGTGTCCCCCAGCTATCGCCAAGCATGTTTATGTGCAGTTGAACTTGACCACATCTCAACTGAAGGAGCATTCTTCAGCATCCTTTCTCATCTTGTATTTTCCGTTTATCAGAGACATTCTAGTTAAAATCGTACAGATCAGTAAGATGCATACTAACTTCATACTTTGTTAGAAATATATTTTAAGAAAGCCTTCTCGCCACCCATCCCAGATGCTCATCCGTAGAGCTAGGGTGGCTTTTTGGTTTCCGTCTCTGGAAATCTTTAGTAACACATACTTAGACTTGCAAATCTATCCAATTGTTTTGGAATGTTATTCAAACAGGTTCATATTGCGGTTACTGACTCGCAGGAGCAAACACAAATGTATATTCCGCTGCCTATACAACAGCATTTAACAAAAGCCTATGACAAGTAGGAGTTTCAGAAGACATGTCATTACTTCCTCACTCTCACCCCTGCTTTATTTGACCAACGCTCTGCTCCAGCTCTCCCTTCTTCAGCCTTGAATATCCTGCCCATGTCCTCCTCACCCTTTCTCTGTCTTGTCTCCCTCCTGCCAGGGTGAGTCTTGGATGGGGGGAGAGGATGAGCCTCTGTCGGGCTTCTCTTGGAGGGGAGGCTGTGAGAGGGAGACTACAGGCATCCAGGCCTGGAGCGAGGTGTTTGTGGTGGACCGGCCCGACGGCACTAAGGTGAGCTGGGGGACCCCTCCTTAAACATCGCTATGCTACGGCAGAATTGAAATTTGGACATTAACTATATTCTCCCACACACATGCTAATGTACAAACACCCAGGTCACATGGCGGATTAATGTTTTCCTGTCTTTTGTTCGTGTTTGCTGTTGTTTTTAACCAGGTTGCGGTACTGCTAGTCGACACACAAGGGGCGTTTGACAGCCAGTCAACCATCAAAGACTGCGCCACCGTGTTTGCTCTGAGCACCATGACCAGTTCTGTACAGGTACAACAACAATCTGTGTGTCAGCAAATGTACCACTATTGCTGTGTGTGTGTGTGTGTGTGTGTGTGTGTGTGTGTGTGTGTGTGTGTGTGTGTGTGTGTGTGTGTGTGTGTGTGTGTGTGTGTGTGTGTGTGTGTGTGTGTGTGTGTGTGTGTGTGTGTGTGTGTGTGTGTGTGTGTGTGTGTGACACACCAATGTTCCTGCTTCAAGGTTGTTTGCCATAGGTTTACATGTGCTTGCTTCTCCAGGTGTATAATCTCACCCAAAACGTCCAGGAGGATGACCTCCAGCATCTGCAGGTCAGCACCACTCGACCATGTATCACCCAACCCTAGATCTCCATGATGTTGTTGGCTCTGAACATGCTAATGCTCGTTGTCTTCATGTCTGCAGCTGTTTACAGAGTACGGTCGCCTGGCCATGGAGGAAATCTACCTGAAGCCTTTCCAGGTATTGTTGGTTCTTATTCAATTTTTCTTTCATTTTCATATTGACTTCCTCTAGGTGAATGAGGTAATCGGATTTGCTTTATAAAACGTAATGCGGTTGGCCCATGCCTCTGCCTCTGTCCTTCTGTGTCTCCGCTGCAGTCCCTGATGTTCCTGATCCGGGACTGGTGTTATCCCTATGAACACAGCTATGGCCTGGAAGGAGGCAATGCCTTCCTGATGAAACGGCTGCAGGTAAACCCTGTTCCCTGTAGCTCTCATGGAAAAACTGCTACTGTGCCTGGTTGTGTAGAATGCAGCAGATAGATTGTTCTGGAGAACTCTAAACATGCGTCCTCCCGGACCCGTCTGGTACCTCCTGTAGCAAGCCAGAACTACCCACCCCTCTGTTTTGCGGAGGGGTGGGGCTAAGTGGTAGGGGTGACTTGGGATTGGGCCCAAGTCTATGTATGTGTTGATGCAGGTACTTCTCTAGGAATTCTGGCTCATATCCATAATGTATCGTTAGTATCGTATGTCCCGTCATCCTTTTATTTTATTTATCGCAATAACATTCCAAGACTGGATTATCCCCCCCCCCCCCCCCCCTCCAGGTGAAGCAGAACCAGCATGAGGAGCTGCAGAATGTGAGGAAGCACATCCACTCTTGTTTCTCCAACATCGGCTGCTTCCTCCAGCCCCACCCTGGCCTCAAGGTGGCCACCAACCCAAACTTTGACGGCAGACTCAGGGGTGAGACACACACACACACACTCAAGATATTTCTCAAATATCGGAGCGTCGGAGGAGCTAATATCGCCCACACCACCGCTGATGTAAAATGTTGACTATCAAAGAAAGCCAACTTAATCATCCCAAAAAGAGTCTTCACACGTCGCAATCTTGGATGCCCCCAAGTATAGGAAGGGAAAAGGATCTTTGCTTTTACTGTAACCGTTGGCTTGCAATAGAGCGAGGAGTGAGTGGAGTGAGTAGCGTGAGGGCAGAGAGAAGAGTGTGATGTTGTCTTCCTCTCAGACATCGATGAGGACTTTAAGACACACCTGGCGGAGCTGGTGCCTCTCCTCTTGGCCCCAGACAGACTGGTGGAGAAGGAGATAGGCGGAAACAAGGTCACCTGCAGGGACCTGGTGGAGTATTTCAAGGTGTGGTAAAGATGAATCTCCCAATCACTGGTAGTGGTGGGTGTTTGGGGTGATGTTTGGTTCGTTGTGATATTTAAATATCAATAATAAAAAATGTTTTGTTTATATGATTCTTGGAAATGCCTGTTACTTTCAGAGCTACATTAAGATCTACCAAGGAGAGGAGCTGCCTCACCCGAAATCCATGCTGCAGGTCCGTTCACATCCCCTTATAGACCATGAATCATGGCATTGCTTTACAGGTCTAGAGCTGCATATAATCATCAACCAATGTCCTGCGTGCTTTTTTTCCTTGTCTCCCAGGCTACAGCAGAAGCCAACAATCTGACTGCGGTGGCCGGAGCCAAGGACCTGTACGGGAAGAGCATGGAGGCGGTATGGAAACCTTGACTCTCTGTCTCTCCAACACGTTTCCCATGAGGCCGTCTGGCAACGTCACTGTTCCACGTTGTTATTATTAGCCGTTATTATCACCGTATTTTGCCACGGCAGCAGTCGCCAGGACCATAATGGGACCTCGCAAATGCTACAAGGAGTGGAGGTCGTTGTGATCTCAGGTGGAACGTCCCAATGTTTTCTGCCAGTTGGGTTTTATTTGCCAGGACTATAAAGAATCGAGTGTAAATGCCATCATATCTCCCCGTTCCAGGAGTGTTGAAACCTCCTCAACGCTCTCGCTCGTGTCTCCAGGTCTGCGGCGGGGACAAGCCCTACATCGCGCCGGCCGACCTGGACCGCTGCCACGGGGAGTTCCGCGAGGGCTCGGTGCGCCACTTCCGCTCGGTCAAGAAGATGGGCGGCGACGAGTTCTGCCAGCGCTACCAGAACCAGCTGGAGGCGGAGCTGGACGAGGCCTACGCCAACTTCACCAAGCACAACGACGGCAAGAACATCTTCTACGCCGCGCGCACGCCCGCCACCCTCTTCGCCGTGATGTTCACCGCGTACGTGGCGTCGGGGATCACGGGCTTCGTGGGCCTCGGCACGCTGGCGGCGCTGGCCAACCTGCTGATGGGCGTGGCGCTGCTGTCGCTCTGCGCCTGGGCCTACGTCAAGTACTCGGGGGAGTTCCGTGAGGTCGGCGCGCTCATCGACCTGGTGGCGGAGAACCTCTGGGAACAGGTGGGTCTGCCGCGGGTCGATTCCGAGGGGTCCCTCCCCGATCACGTCCAGGTCGCCGCGAGGAAGTGCCCACCGGGAGGACTTTGTTTGTTTGTGCAGCCGGTGTCCTGTGTCTGTCTTGCATCTGCGTGACCGTGCGTCTTTGTGTTGCGTGTTTAGCCTTCTGTCTCGCTAAAATGGTTGACGGGCTCCTTTCATCTTTCTCCGTTGCTCCTTGACTGCCATTTAAGTTCCCCTTTCTTTCCTTCTTTTTTTGATTTCATTACCGCTCCTCTGTCTTAACGATGTTTCCCTTCCCGCCGTTGGCTTCTGGCCCCTCCTCCCGTTCCCGTCACTCAACGGTTTGAGTATAGCTCCACAGGGTTCCAGCAACTTTCCTTTCTAGCGCCGCGCTCCCACGCTCCCTCCCCCCCACTACTTCATCCCTGCCCTCCTCTCCGCTGATTCAAGTCTTCTTAAACCTAAATTACACTTCTGTGTCAGCACGTATGTGAAGAACAATGGCGCTACCTGTACACGCCCCTTTGGCCGGGCGCGGACCTACACGTACGCAAAGGATGTGCAGTCCTACCAGCGGTTAGCAACGCGGCACCCGTCTCTGTGGAGTTGGGCGTCAACCGATCGCTGATTGGTCAAGCACAGAACGGACACTATTTTTGCGTTGCGATGCACCAACCACTTTTAGTGGTTGTACATTAGAACGATTTTTTTCATGTTATGATTCATTAGGGTCGCGCATACCCGGCTTAACGGGCTTGCAAGACGGTACATATGGGTTCAGGAAAGCCCTTGTACACGCGCTCATGCGACACGGAAGTGTAAATACTGGCAGCTCTGCGGCCTCAGCGAACATGCTCTATGTAGAATAGTAAATCCAGGATTAACTCGTCCTTTTCCGTCTGATTTAGCTGAAATGCCGTATATTACCTGCTGGGCATGTCTCTCACAGTGGGTTTAACTCTGCTCCCCCTCCCTCCCTCCTGCTCTTCGTCCAATCGCAGGTGTTTTCAAGGCTCAGGCAGCCACTCAGGAGAGGCCTGGCTCAGCCCGCCTCTCTCCTCTGCTCCCTCTCACCGGGCGGAGCCGTGGGCTCTCTGGCAGCGCTTCTCAACAACCGCTCCAAAAAACACTAGCTGCCTCGTTTTTTGGTTTGTCTTTTTTGTTTCCGGTCACAAAGACTGCTTCCCAAGCTTTCTGGTGCGCTGACTTCCTCTGTGTCCACATTGCACTTCTCTGCTTTGCCTCGGCTGCTTTGTGCTCTCCTCGCGGTGTCGAGACCCAAGAGCTGTCTGCTGGCATCTATCTGTCTCTGAAACCATGAATACGGACCAAAAACAAGCTCGCCTCGGGATCTCCCGGACACGCACCTTGCCTCACGGTTTTTAAACCCCTATTTTGTCATGGATGTGATTTCTAGGTTGAGTGGTGGTTGTTCATTATGTGTTTTGTGTTCGTTTTTTGTTGTCGTGATTTTAATTTGTATGCCATCTTGTGCGTATATTTTTTGGTTTTGAAGCGGCTGGAACGAGCTTCTGTGATTTGCATGTTGGATGGTAGAGCGTTTCTTCTTTGTTTTCAGCCCTCACCCTCCTTTTTTTAATTAACTCTTTCAGTTCCTTCATCCTTTATCACACTTCCACTTCTTTTTTTCAGTTCCCTTGTCCTTTAAATTCGAATGCACACTTTTTCCATTACTTTCTTAAATTCATATCTACAGAAATAAGCACTGCCTCTCACTCCAAAAATCCTCTCCTCTCCCCACCTTTTGCTCTGCTCTTCACCCTTCTCCTTTTCCTGCCTCTGCCCTCCGCCTCCTCTACTCCTGCAGGTGTTGAAGCCACTAAGTGAACGTTATATGGAGGACAACGTCAGGCTGACGGTGGTGAACTCTCTGAAAGCCAGCTTGACGGAGCCGGCATCTCAGCACACCAAGCTAAAGACTCACTGACCAGGCCGGCTCTGACCCGCACCCCCTCACCCCGTTCCCCTGTCAAATACCACCCTCACCTTGTAGATATGTGCGTCACATCCTAGGACTGTTGAACTGTTCACAACCAAAGTATGATCCACCGTTCCCCGTCATGCTTTGCTGCATGCCACTCCCTCCCGTTTGAAGTGTCCCATTACTGTAAGAAAAGGACCCTATGAAAAGGGCTTCCCTGCTGGCTGCGCTCTGCTGCCCCCCGGTGGGCGGTGGGGGGACATTGGCATGCGGAACACAGGCTTGGAGCAAAGCATGGGTCGCCTCGAACCAAAATAGGAGTTGAAAGAATGTCGTGGTCTTCTCCGATGTGCCGTGCTAACAGCGGCTCCAGAGCCACAGGTTAACACTGGAACACTTGCCGTGTGCAGCCACGCGCTACGTAGCAACTGTACACTGTGTGTGCCCCATTTCTGACATCCAGCTCGCTAGCCTGCAGCGTTAGGATTCAGCGGTAATTCAGGGATAGCTGTGTAATGTCCGACGCAAACTTGAGACTGTTCATATTTTTACGCTGATGATCGCAGTCTCAGCAATTGTCTTCCGTCTGTTAACACAAACAATATTCAGAGCTGGACATTTACTTTGATTTGAGCCTGTTCGGTAAGGTTATTTGATCTAATATTTAGATTATATCATGGTATATTTTTTTCCTACAGTAAATTGTAGCTACAACCCTAAGCCTATTTACAGAAGTTGGATCTAATTAAAATTGTATTGTCAGATTAAACAATCAATCCCTATCTGAACTGAGAGGCTGTGTGCAAATATACTACTTTTACTTTTCTCTGACATATTACAGGAAAGAGGCAGTCTTATGTTTTTCACAATTCAGCTTTTAAACAGTATTGCAAAACATGATGGTTAGCTATATATTTTGGCTAGGTTCGGCTTCCCTCTGCAACTGTAGCCTGTATCAGCCCCTCACCGTGGATGATTAGGTTTGTCTTAGTGGTGGTAGACCGTAACGGGGCCTGTACGAAGCAGTCAGCCCCTCCCCATGGATGATTAGTTTTGTCTTAGTGGTGGTAGACCGTAACGGGGCCTGTACGAAGCAGTCAGCCCCTCCCCATGGATGATTAGTTTTGTCTTAGTGGTGGTAGACCGTAACGGGGCCTGTACGAAGCAGTCAGCCCCTCACCATGGATGATTAGTTTTGTCTTAGTGGTGGTAGACCGGAACGGGGCCTGTACGAAGCAGTCCGGCTCTCCCGAGTGGGCTTATAGCAGGGCAGAGCTTGGTATTTAGTGTGCTCCCTGCCATCGTTTGCCCTCTGCATGGTGTTAAGCGCTAGGGATGTAGTAGCCAGAAAGAAAATGGCATCACACATCCTATTTTAATGTCTCATCATCTTTCACCAAAGCCTCAACAGCCCACGGCGTCAAAAGGTTTCCTGTAGGCCGCTGCCCTCGTCGGGACTTTGCTGCTTTTCACCGTTCTCTCTTGAGAGTATCTGCCTTCAGCCTGTAGGTTGTGGGGCATTTCTTCTGAGTTGTGTCAACAGCGTTTTGACTTCATCTGAACATCTACCTGAAAACCTAGATGTGGATGAGGTCCAAACGGCGGAAAAACAAGAGCTCTGGGTTTCATTTTTATCATTTGGTTTTCAAGATTTCTCTGAAGAAGTGGAGGTCTTGCTCGACCCTGTTTTATCCCTTTGTTGTGATGCTGATGTCCTGTTGATTATGTCGGCTGTGATTAGAGGAGGGATGGGCCGATGTACTCATCTGGGTTTCAGCGCCATCACAGCCTCATTGTGTTCCATTGCAACGATTCCATCCACAACCGGTCTTGTAGTTTTTATGTGCACTTAGTACAAGTAGGGCGTGTATGTGAGATCAAATATTTAAATAAAATGTATACATTTTAAAGATAATTTCATTTGTTATTTGAATTTTATCAGCTAAAACTGGTCAGTTTTTTTTATCTTCTCCATTTTCAGCAGTTTAGAACATGGCCAGAGAATAGTTTTAATATTTGTTGGAAGCGCTTTTTGTTTAATGTAATGATCGGTTATCTTCATAACTGCCTTCAAAAACATTTCATGTAATTTATTTTTCAATAAAATCAGTGTGTTTACCTTAATTATAGCTACAACTTTGTCGGCCTTGTCTGTATCAGCTGCAGGTTGTAAAATAGATTTGAAGATAAGTGTGTTTTTGCTCAATTCTCCATAGACCGTTGTTGCTTATCCCAAATTAACGTGGGAGTGTCTTGGGAGTTCCACCTGAGAAATTGTACCAATAAAGGTACAATATGTTGCGCCATACCACATGGTAGGGCTGAAGTATTTAACTTGAGTGAAGGTCTAATTTTAAAAGAAGGTGGATGAGATCCTCAGCTCAGAAGTGCAGACATGGAAACATGTTACTGCATTCACTAGGTCTATATATTTTCCCTGTCACTCCGTTTGTCACGATGGGGCTTGCAAAGAAACTCGTATTGCATAAGGTTTCAATCCTTGGCTGATCTCATGTGGATAGCGCGTTAGGATAACTGCAACTTTGAAGCATTAATGAAGTAGCAAATAGTCTGGAGCATTGCTCCGACATTAATACTCATACTCCTAAGCAATAAGTTAGAAATTAAGAAGATAATGTGTTAATGGTTAATGAAATAATGTATGCAAAACCAACAACTTAGGCTTTTACAAGATAATTTATAAAGCATAAGTTGTTGATTTGCAAACTATTTACAATGTGTTAATTGATTGAACAATTCATTCTGCAATCCATGATAAATGCAGTTAAGGTGAAGACTATGCCTTACTAAGAATGTACTCATTACATTTAAAGGCTGGAAATGCCTCAAGTACCATTGCAGCACTACCAATGCTCACATAAATCTCAAAATTATATTCTCACAAGTCTTAATGCTTTCTAACTACCTGAATTGACCAATCCAGCCGTCAAGTCATTTATAAACGCTGAGTAACCTGACATGTCTGGTGTGATGCAGATGTTGAGCTTCAGGGACTTGGAACCTATACGTTTACTTATTTTTTTTTCAATCGTTTTCTACTGATTGGTATTTATCAACAATTACTACTAGTTTATATTAGCACGTTTAGTTTGTATGATTTCCTATGTTAAGAAGTCTATCAGGAACCTTGTTTAACGCAGTCCATATCAATCAACATGTTGCATTATGTGGATTTTATTTATTATTTAGGCTAGTTGTATAATTAAGCGTTATACCTGATTGTGTTTACATTGTCTTACATTTGTACTTGTATTCATACGAGTCATGTGAATCTCTGGATTTGTCTGAAGTATTAAAGGCGTAAACCGCACATGATTTTGAGTTCAGCGGACTGTTTATCTGCGCTCACTCTCGCAAATGTGCTGTTGAATGAATACACGTAGTCTCGCTCAAAGCAAAGTCTCGCTCCGAAATCTCGTTGTTAGAGGAAATTATTAATTAATTATAAACGTATCATTTGAATCTTCACCCAAATGTTTTAAATAACGCTAATTAAGCTTTCTGTAGTTCAACACAAAAAAGCATCCTCTCTCACTCACGTGTCCACCATTATCTTCAACTCTCGCGATACATCACCTTGAGCGATACTTGATTTGACACAATTACAAACACGCACAAAATCCAGCTAAAGGTAAAGAAATAAATTGTATTTATCTGTAGAGGTTATTACCATTGTGTTAGAATATAATCTGAGCCAGCTAGTGGCAAAAACAAGCACCTTTGGGGGCAAGTTAATTGCCCCCAAAGGATTACGTTGCTGCCCTTTTTCGTGGATTACGGCTGCATCGTTCTCAATCAAGCCGATCAATTTCAGGATTTGTCCGAAGTTCTCTAAATTAGGACGCCATTGTCGTTTACTAGACAGAGAGCCGAGGCCAAGTAATCAACGCAAACGAAATGTTACTTTACTGATTTACGAGAAACTGCAGCTTAGTGTCTTGCAAAAAAATAATCGTTCAAATTGGCAAACAATATATGTGTAATTCATGAAACAATTCAAACGAGGTTAAAATAAATTGTCTCGAAAAATTCGCCCATATTTATTGCGAAATAAGGACCCATTGGGTGCAGCGGAAGGGGCGTGACTTAAACTCTGTACAGAGAACAAATAGAGAAAAAGAGGTAAATGAGTGTGTGACTGATATCACTAATTAATATAAAACATCATTATAACATAGTAATTGTAAGTCAATAAGCGTGTGAGTCTGTATGAATGGGAAATAAAAAGCCTTGAGAAGCAGAGGGAAACAGAAATGACCGCTCAACAGCCTGTCTCAATGTATGAAGGAATTTTAGGAAAATAATATTGACTCTTTCCCCCTCGATAACTATAATAATAGGCCCATTCAATCCCCTTGGCCTACTACATTGGTTGCTTAGTGTTGTTGTTTTAACCAGGTGTCATTTCAGTGGGATGCAACCAGCAACCTAAGTTGTTGAACATGTAGGCATATTTATATTCTGGTGCTACACAAAACCCACTACAAAATCCGAAGTATTTTGAAATCACATCAAGCAGCAAAGTGAAGTGCATGACACACGACCACGACGTGACGGGCGCTCCAATGTTACGCAATTGATTAAGCTTTTCCACGCCTTGACGTGTACAGCGAAACCCCCTACGCGAGCAACACCGAGATCTGGACTGGAACGCGAATTTTATGACATGCCAAGAATGGTAAGGGGAAAAAATAAGTCGACCACATTCAATGAGGAGAAGCGACCATACGTTTTGACCCAAACCGGTGAGCTGTGGTTTCGGAGTTGCTGAACAATCCAACTAGACTTGAGTGACAGGAATCGAAGCTCCATTACCAGCACGGACCACTTCCTCTTTTGCATGGTGCTGTTCTGCTTCCAATGCGTTGACGTTAAGGAGAGCTATGACCGAGTACCTGTTGAAAGTTCTTGTTGTTGGTGATGGGAATGTAGGAAAGTCGTCCTTTGTCCATCGCTATGTTAACGGAAAGTTCAACAAAGACTACAAGATGACTATGGGCGGTAAGGCCATGCGTTTTTAACACTTATCATTCTGACCAATCATGTTTTGGTTACTTATGTAACTTTACAATAATCCATCAACGTCTCACAGTCATCTCTCTCCCTCCCCCGCCCCCCTCTCTCTCTTTCCCTAGTGGATTTTTCTATGAAGTTGCTACCCTGGACAGACACAGAGAAAGTCAGACTGCAGCTGTGGGACATTGCAGGTAGATGTAGTTTGCGTTACATAAGGGGCAATATCATCATGAAGAGCAAATGGTTTCATTCTGGATGGCATGTGTGTGTTTGTTTACTTCAGGCCAGGAGCGCTTCATCTCCATGACCAGGATCTATTATAAAGGCACGTCAGGCTGCGTCATAATGTTTGACGTCACCAACTCGGACAGTTTCCAGAGCTGTAGAGTGTGGAAACAGGACCTGGATAGCAAGGCCATGCTGCCAGACGGAAACCCCATACCCTGCATTCTTCTGGCCAATAAGGTAGCTTGTACACCTGTAGAGGCCTACACGCTGTAAACACACCTCTGCTGATGGTATGCTGCTGTTGTCCAGCCAATCACTGCAGCATGTCAATTCATCGATTAGCATATGATTTGCTTGAGACAATCCAGTTCAACCGATATGATGAATGAAAAATGATGTGTGATGCCAGATCAACCGTTGGAGTTATTTTGAATAACACCATCATGTCGTAACGTTTTGGCCTCTCAGGCACATGACAACCCGGTCATGGTTTAAACATTAACATGCAGGGCTATTCAGTCAGGCTGTAATCAATGTGTGGACAGACAGCAGGCTCCTTGAAGATCTCAGAAGAAGTTCAATGAAAATCTTCAATGACCTGCATAATGACATAATTTTTCTATGTAACCAGCATGTCTCCTTGTCGTTCTCAACTTCACATCATTCTCATCCTCATGTTTACTGTATTTTAGTATAATTGCTTTTCCATCTCTCTCTCTCTCTCTCTCTCTCTCTCTCTCTCTCTCTCTCTCTCTCTCTCTCTCTCTCTCTCTCTCTCTCTCTCTCTCTCTCTCTCTCTCTCTCTCTCTCTCTCTCCCCCCCTCCCCAGTGTGATCTACCCTCGAGGGTGGTGTCGACCGAGGTCATAAGTAGGTTTAGTAAGGAGAATGGATTTGTGGCGTGGATGGAGACGTCCGTGAAGGACAACAGAAACATCTCAGAGGCCATCAGGTGACACAGCCCATACTCTCAAACGGTTGCCAATTCTACCCATCTATTGAGAAATGCAAGCTTACAGTGTATTTGGTTAATGTGATTAGCAATGCGATAGGATGGAATAAGATGTTTAATGAAAGGTCATTAGCCAGCACTGAATTACTGTTCAGAAGGATTGGAGCTGCGAATTCTGGAATCCCCCTGCTTCAAATCGGCCATGAAAATCAGGTAGTGTTGCCCCAGCTTCAGACTGAAGATTGATTTCCAAACACTTCTGTGTTTGGCGTGTTTGAAGCAGTGGAAGGCTCCACTGAAACAGCCTTTAGCCACGCATCCTCTCACTGAGATGTCTTGTGATCCAGGAGGTTGGTGGAGGAGATTCTGTCTGTGCAGTGCGATCTACAACAGCCCGGTGATGTCAATGTTCTGCTGGACCCCAAGCTGGACCCCAACACTGGGTGCTGCTGAGCATCACTACTGTCACCAACAACCTGCAGATGACTACCTCTATGAGGGCACACTCTCTAGGGGCTCTTGAGCAAGGCATCCAACGCCCTAAGCCCTGACCAGAATAACAGACAGCGATCATACTGGAAAGACTGTAGTGTGTGTGTGTGTGTGTGTGTGTGTGTGTGTGTGTGTGTGTGTGTGTGTGTGTGTGTGTGTGTGTGTGTGTGTGTGTGTGTGTGTGTGTGTGTGTGTGTGTGTGTGTGTGTGTGTGTGTGTGTGTGTGTGTCAACAACATGATAAAATAGCACCAGATAATCTTCAGGATTAAAAAAGAAAGCATATATATTGAGCATATAAATGAATGTTGGAAGTATTAAAAGGGAAAATGGTTTATACATCCCCTTTTTTATTCCAAAAACCAGATTAGAAGAGGAATATCTTAAAGGAATACAGGTATCAAACTGCCGGTAACAGTCACTCTTGAATGGAATAAATGGAATTTAGAAAATGTAGTTTCCGAAATCCGTTCATTGGTGAAAATGAGTGGGTGGATTGCGGGTAAACAGTGGTTGCATGTTTCTGTAGTTCTGTCCTGTGGCACTCACTGGTGCAAAATATTCAGTTTCTCTCCTCCTTTTATACGGGAACCTGTTGCTGAGACAGAACTGAGCTTGACATGTAGTTCTGTTTTTATTGTTTTGTTTGTTTTGAATGCTTGAATGATCAGTGCACGCCTTGTGTTACTCTAGCTTTACAGCACACAGAAGAGTTCCAAACACTTGTGAAAACCATTTAAATGATTTTGCTTTGGTTTCCTTATCTCACCTTTTTCTCTTTGTATAGTTTTGGGCTGGTCCTCTGTAAACTATTCTTAAATATCAATGATTAATTGAAGACTAAACTTGCAGTCTGTGGTCTAGTGCTCTTATCGTTTTTACAATTGTATCGTTATAATAGGGCTCACACTTTTTTATTGCGATTGTTATTGCACTATTCTTTCACTACATGTTTTATATGTACTGTGTGTGCCAATAGTTTTCTTGTTTCCATGTTTCCAATATCATTCACATTCACCGTTCACCTAAGGGAGAAGGAATCCTATGCATGAGGAACAATATTCTGCTATTCAAGAACCTAATTTGTTTATTTACGTCCGTTTATTTCTTCTTCAGATAGTTGATTTGCCTTGTTACAGAACATTGATGTCCTGCCATGTCTTTTCAGGTCACGTCATGGTTCTTATCAAACACGAAACAAATGATTTAACATTGCAAGGTTTAAGCCCAACACAAGTTAATGTTAAAAATAAGACAACTTACATTAATGGTAAATAAATATTGTAATGTCAACATATTGTTAGCACATGTTGATCCAAAGCAGTTTACTCACATTGAAGGTTCAAATCAAAAGAGGCATGACAGTTTTGGACAACTGAACAGGCAAAAGATCTTAAGCTAACCAGGCTGCCATACTGGGCCCATCGGCCAACAGGCAGAATGTGTGAACACAGACATCTAATTCTATGTCTGACACCCAACTGTTGTTATTCTTGTTCATCTCTAAAAGCTAACTTTATCTTCAATGTCTAACACCAGATACTTGATGACTGATTTATGTTATTATAAATGGTGTACATTTTCCCAGGAACTGATTTTTTAAATGTTCTACTTTTATGATTGTCTTTAATTCAGTTTGTGGTACACATGGATCCTTAATATTGAAATAACAGCTACCTGTCTAATGTGGAAATTACGGTTATCTTTATAAATTATTGTATATTATATGTGATATATTATTGTATAAAAAAAAATATGCACACTTATTGTACTGAGTTTAAAGGGATTTACCGAGTACCAATATCAAACATATGAAGTCAGTAGTATGAGGTAAACCACCTTCAGTGTCATATCTTGAACACAAGGGGGCAGCATCGATTTTTTTGTTGACTAGAGACCGTAATAAAAACCGGGGAATGTTGAAGTGAAGCAGACAGGAAATCCATAAAATCATTTCTACACCTCCATGTGATCGATACATTTCCTCGATATATTTTTTGTCTTTTGCGTCACTAAAAATGGACACAGAAAATGGAGCAGTTGAAGAAGAAATTGTTTTCAAACCAGAGATGAGCATGAGGTCAAGGCCTACTCAATGTAATCATAATGGAAATGTAATAAAAATAGATAAAACAAACTATATAATAATCCTACCAGTAACATTTTAGAAATATTTATATGTAGCAGCACACACACTCCAGCTGCGCTGTTATACTGGGGTTATTATAAGCCATATTTATACTGATCACCTCTAGACATTCCTATGAAAACAGATGGAATCTTAAATGCAGAAAGTATAAAATACATATGTGACATGAATTACTTATCTTCACCGCCCACACATTCATTCGGCAAGACTAATAGCCTAATAGCATTTTGAAGCACATCAATTCCGTCCTGAATGTAACTGAGAGGACCGAAATTATATCTGATTACATTGTAAAAATCGAATTTAGCTCAAAGATATTTACTTGAGAAAGACGCCCCATACGCCCTTCCCAATCCATAAACCAGGTGCCAAAGTTTGGCCCACTGATACCAACGTTTTTACAGGTCTGGTCAGTTCATCTGCCCTGTAGCTGAAACACCAGACCGCTCTTAAGTCTGCTGTTGAATTGCTTTAAGGCTCCCTCAGAAACATCGGTAAGCACTGGCAATCAGATATTTCTAGCAATGTGAGTACACGGGGAGCTGGTGCAGATCATGTGGCTCTAGGAGCCCTCAAGTGCAGGTACCTTTAAGGACTAAAGTCAATTATTGACCGTGTTTCAAAAAGGTTGGGGGTAAAGGGCAAACGTCTGTGTGAGTTGAGTGTGCCGTCAGGCAGCAACTCTCTCTTCAGTGGTGGGCCTTCCATCGGGTGCTGGAGCCCATTAGTGGACCGGTGTAGCAAGGGGTGGGGGGTGTGACCCAAGGGTTGTTCCATCGGCTTTCTGTCCTCTCTCACTATCCATAACTATTTTATTGACTTTCTATTCAATTCTTGCCACATTATAATATTGTGGCAGTAGCTATTGTGATTGTTTTTGCATGTTATAGATTACTCTGTATTGACTTAAAACGTTAAGACTACAGCCAGCACCGAACACCATATCTTACCTTTTCTATAGTTTAATTATATCCCATTGAACTCCACCAGTAGAAATGAGGCTTCCAGAGTTCCCAGTTTTAGACCACGAATCAGAGACTCACGTGCACAGAAAGGTGCTTATCTTTCACCCTGTTACATTCCTGCAATCTATTTGCTTGCGTTATCCTTCGTTATTCACTTATTTATTATTTGAATATATTTGTTATGGTGCAATCAAAGGTGCACTAATACATTATTATTCATTATAATTATTGGAATAATTCTTCAGAATTCTTATGCTATATGTTTTAATTGATGATCTAACGAGAACACACAGTGTTCCATGGTGTTTACAGTTACATTGACTTTGCATCTCTCTTAACAGTGATGGCTGATTGGGTTGTTAATTAAGCTATAGCTGTCCACGAATCACAGCTGGATGTTTCCCTTTACCTGAGTCTTATTCCTTCCGTTGCCATGACATCCATCCCAGAACCCAGGACCAAAAGTGGGCAGTGACGATAACTTACATTGACCCTGGATCCATTTCGCAGAGCTGTCATCATAGGGCCAACACAGGTGTAGCCACAAACATTGGGTAATTAGGCATTTCATTGATGTGTGTCAAAGCACCAGCAATGATCAATGCCACTCATTTCCACTCGTTTATCTACTACCTGTTGCCCTGGTACATATAAGGAGCAGACCCATAATTAGGAGTTTTATGGGTTTATTGGTGACACCTTTCCCCTTTTCCCACCGCTGTGAAAAGGGTCAATAGGGCGTGTACATCAGAAAGCATCGTGGGATGTTTTTTTTTGGCGATAGCTGTAGTAATATAAAACCCTAAATAAACGGTATATACTGTAACTAATCAAAGTGTTGTTTCGCTGCTGTGGCAGTTTCAAACACAACAATGTCTCCCCAATAATGACAAATAATTTCAAACCTTTCTAAACAATGACCAAAACACTATTACTACCAATAATATGCTATATTAATATTAATATTATTAATAATAATAATATTCCTATGCGCCTATGCTTCCGAAAAAGACGGGCATTGCGATGTGACGTCACGACGAATAAGCCCCATCGTTCTTACTATATTTATTTGATCATAATTGTACTTACTTGTACTAAATTATGTTCTTTAATATCAAGGTAAACAGACAGACGTCATGTTATCCATATGTATTCAAAGGCAGGGCCAGTGGCAAATCAAATCACTTGCAATGTGCCAACTTGTTTGTCTTGGTTGGAGTGGAATGCAATAGGCCTATTCTGGTGTTCGTAAAAGTTAAGTTTAATAAGTAATATTCCTTCTGCCACTTCTGATGAAATTGTAATATTCCGGTTTTCACGTTCATTTGAACCCTTAATCGAACACACAGTGTTTATTACATTTTGGTTATGATGAGAAAAGAAACATTGAAATAAAGAACTATAATTAGGCTTATCAGTGGATGTTTA
>JACYXH010000802.1:8542011-8544511 GCA_026745465.1 Lota lota | reverse complement strand
ATTTGGTGCTTCAGAGCAGAGTGTGTTGTTTACTGAGTTAACTAAGTTAATTATGAAGGTAATTAATACCGAAAAGCAACACAATTCATTCCTGTTCTGTCACCCTCTGTTCCCAAGCAGTGGCTATACCAACACCCCCACGCCTCCCCCCTCTCCCTCTCTGTCTGTCTCTCTGTCTGTCTCTCTGTCTCTCTCTCTCTAGTCTCCCGTCAGAGCACAATCCGTCTCCCCTGCCCGGCCCAGGGAACCCCCTGCTGGGTGGGAACCTCCTCCTGGGCAGTGGGCCATGACAAGCCCATGTGGGGACAGGCCCCAGCTCTTCACTGAGCAGGGCCCGTGATTGACAGCCCTCACTGAGGGGGACGGGATTCCTCACTTGTCAATCAAAGTGCTACCGGAGGTATGGATGCCATGTTTGGATGTTTTGGAGGATCATAAAGAGGTGGTGCGCTGCATGGAACTAAATGATTTGTGTCTAGTGAAACAACGTTCTGTTGCCATAACACGGCGGATGTGTTTAACATATTCTCTCGCCTCCTCTCCTCTCCCCTCCTCTGCCCCGCCTCCTCTTCCTCTCAGCTCTCCTCCGGTTCCCATCCTCTTCCTCTTCTCTTCCTCTCAGCTCCTCTTCTTTTTCTCTCCTCTTCCTTTCCTTGTCTCTTCCCACTCTTCTCCTCTTCCTCGTCCTCTCGGCTCCTCTTCCTGTTTTCTCCTCTTCGGCTTCCTCACCCTCTGCTCTTCCTCCTTTATCCTCGCCCCCTTCCTTTCTTCCTCTTCCTCCCCGCCCCACCCCACCCCCCCGGTCCCTATCAGCTAGGTAAAGTTAGCTTGTTGGCCGGGGCTAAAGGTGGCTCCAGGTCCAGATGTTGCAGAGCTTTTCAGAGCCTCTCTCTCATGGCCCTTGGTGTGATGTGCTGTGCCACATCTGCCTGGACAGAAGTATGCCATATTGCCTCCCATCTGTCACACAGTACACACATGCACGCACACGCATGCACGCACACACACACGCACATACACACACACATGCGCGCACATACACACACACACACGCCCACGCACACTTGCGCACACACACATACACACACACACTCACACACACACACAGGCACACACAAACACACACACACACACACACACACACACACACACACACACACAAACACGATGTGCCCAGAAAGTGCCCGTTTTAACCAGGTCCATAAAGAGTGTAATTCATGGGTGTGAAACAGCAGATTTTTAAAGAGAGCTCAGAGGACTGGAGCAAAGCTGGACAGTTGGCAGCTGACGGACACATTCTCTGTTCCCGGTCACCACATGTAATGCTACATAAACACACGCATACAAACAGACACACACACACACACACACACACACACACACACACACACACACACACACACACACACACACACACACACACACACAAACAGGAACACGCCTAACAACCCAAAACCACTGTTGTCTGAAATGATAAGGCTGAGGTGGCACAATTAATAGGTGTAATAAAACCTTAGAACATTACATTATATTTAAATCTCCATACTCTCGATTGATAAAAAGGTAATGCACAAGGTTGGTGGATTTACTGTCAACCCTATCCTTCAATGTTATTAATATTTCCTGCTTTTTATATATGGCTATTTTTGAGCAATTTTCATGTTCTGAATTATACTCTCTTCCTCTCTATCTTCCCTTGCCTTCATCTCGTAAACTTTCCATTTCTCTATTATGGCCGGCAGTATGTGGGCGAATGTCACCCCTGTCCCAATGTTGCTTCGGGGAGATGGACTCCTTAGCCCTGGTGCTGTTGGCAGCCATATGCTGATGTTTTCATGTTCCGCAGAAATGAGGCGGGGGACTCGTAAAGACTACAGCTCGTCAGAATTACAACCCTGGCTAATTCTGGTGCGCAAGAGGAAGAGGCCCCTTCTGTCGCACCGTTAAAAGCCCCCAATCCCCGAGTCCTACAAAGTGTCACGGGCTTCGGCTAGACGCCACACAACGTAACGTGGCGTGTCAGTGGAAGCTACGCCCCCACCCCCCGTCCGACTGCGACGTGGTGTAGCTTTAATAGTCCTCGAGTGCCGAGGCGAAACTCGGCGGCTAACGTTTCATTTCCGTTACCCTAATTAAACATTCACCAGCATGCGGAAAACAAGACGCTCCCGGTTCATTGTACTTGCTGTGGCGTCAGGACACATCGCACTGCAGCAGGCTAGCTACGCGCCGCCGGCCCGGGTGCCAGCTAATCTATATTTCATGCCTTTATCCTCTCCCTTTGTTTAATTAGGCAGTTAAAGTAGATTTTTTCCCCCCGTTGACGGCCAACTTTTACCTTGCCGCAAAGTTTCGCTGATGTCAAGGTTTTGGGAGTTTTTTGATTAGCTTGCGCTTGCGGCGACAATAGCACCTTAAAAGAGTTACGACTGTGTTTAGGGTCCCTAAAACAGACCTAAGAGTGGTGGTGTCAACAGCAATTAGATACACCTCACCTACT
>JACYXH010000802.1:8532011-8537011 GCA_026745465.1 Lota lota | reverse complement strand
AAAGATTGTTTTTACTTCTTAGAGTCAACTTTGATATGGGTCTCTTTGTTTCTCAGAGACAGTGTCTCTCTGGTCCACTGAATTTCTATCAGTCTGCTTTGCTGTCTGTATACGGTCTGTCTGGTCGATGCCATGCTGCAGTCCCTTTTTCTCGTTCTTTTTTTTTTACTTCACTTTCTCACTGTCTCTCTCTTTCTCTCTCGCTCTGTTATCCTGAGACCCATCTCTCCATATCTCCCCCGTGTCATTCTTTGTTCAGCTGCTTCTATGTGTTGTTCACATCAAACAGCGGAACCAGATTGATTCTCATGTGAACAGGGCTGCAGTCGGGAGCCACAGACCTCCTCCCCCTCCTCCCCCTCCTCCTCCTCCTAGGCGGCCCCTCCACGGCCTCTCCCTGGGCCCCCCCCCCCCCCCTCTCGGCACAGGATGGACCGTGCAAATCGCAAAACACACTGCCTTTCACTTTGTCATGTCAGCGGTGACGTACCCCATCCAAGCATTCATACTGTTGTCACCGTGGCACCCGGAATCCCCCCCCCCCCCACACACACACACACACCCCTGCGGTCACAGCCTCAGTAGGGTCTCCACGGCGATGTACCTGGTCTCTGGTAGCAACACTGTTGCATGGCAACAGTGTGAAACAAATAGTTTGAATATGTTCCCTTCCTATCGTCCGGTCTGTAATGTGAGAACGGATTGGGATCACCTGGATCTGCAGGCACCCATGACTGTCTCATGAAAGCATCTCGAAATCAGTCACTTTTCTGTAGAGCTGATCCGTGAAGTGACACAGTGTTGCTGTCATGTTGAATCGAATAGTAACCTGTCTGCAGGTGTTTAGGTTATCCATCTGTTGGTCGACTGTTTGTTTACTAGTGAGCTCTCGTTTGTTACTTTTTTCATCATTTGCACTCCCCAGTGAAATTGATTGATTCCACAGGTACTGCTGTACATTTGTGACAAACACAAGCTTGTCATGAATACACACAATCATATACAGCCTATTGTGTGATGGATTAGTGGCAAGAAGTTACAAATGATGTGCCGAAATCCCTTGAGTAAAGCTTTTTGAAAATATAAAATCAAAATCGCACTAACATACTGATGCCTTTAATAACTGTATTTGTTTCTGTTTATGAAGGGCATACATACTCTACTCACCCATTTGTCATCTTGTCTTCTATTACAATTTATTATCAAGACCAATCATATGCATTTTGAGAACTTTTGGTGGGGAGTCAAAAATGCATGAGTGCCCTGCAAGTATTGGGTCCTCAACAGTAAAAAGGATGCACAAGGTAGGCAATTCTGTGTTCATTGACTTGCTGTGTATACATATTGGCATGACTGTATATCACTGTTATATTTTTTAAAAACATTTATTTTAAAAAATGTACACATATACGTGCAATAGAGAACGTGGCGTGCACCTACATCACCAAGACAAATTCCTTGTATGTTTAAAAAGCGTACTTGGCAATAAAGCTTTTCTGATTGTGATTCTGATATCTCTAGCTCTTTAAAAAAAAATCTACAACATATTTTCATGTTTTATTCATTTGTTAAAAAAATAAGGAAAAACTGGAGAAATCCCTGGAGCATAGCATGGTTTATTTTCAGTTTTCCGCTATTGGACCTGATTTTTCCAAAAAAAATAGTAAATTCTCCACAGCCTTCTCAACACTTACTGTAAGGTGGTTTATCTTCTTTCAGAACGTTGGGATTATTTTTCAGTTACCCTCGGGAGAGTTCAAGGTTAAGCCCATGTCCCGCAGGAGCACAAGACCTGTATAAATAGAACCATTATATTGATATACACACGGGCATTGTGGTGATTTTCTGCACTTGCTGTCTAGCCGCAGCATTGACGAGCCATCAATAAATCCACCCTAAACAAGTGGTGTTTTGACTCTAGCCTGTGTTTGGTCCAAATGGAAGCCCAGCCATGAAGTTCAGCTCTGGGACAAGGCCTGTGGCTCACTGAGCCAGTATTGTCAATTTCCTGACTGCTTGAAGACGTACTGCTCCCATAACTTAAAGTTTTAACAGCCCCGCTCTTTGAGGGCCAGTTGTGGCTGAACCATATTTAACCCTTCCGTGTCAGACCACCCGCTAGGGCCTGGAGCTCCAGCAGCCCCCTTCACCCACAAACACCGCCAAATGGCCCAGCGGCCCAGCGGCCAGCCAGATATGATGAAGTGCCATAGCACGGCCAGACAGGCGGCAGAATCTATTCTCCTTCCCTAGGACATAAACATCTTTTGAAGATGTGTTGTGTGCTCCGCTCACAAAGGCTGCACTAGGCCGGCATGCCAGAGCAGCAGTATAAATGGCTCTGGAATTGAGATCCTGGCTGTTGGGAATGTTATATGCAGAACAACCCTTTGGCCTTTCCCTTTCCCTTTCCCTTTCCCTTTCCCAAGGCTGCTTCCAATGCTCTCATTTTAAATTACACTTGTTGTTCTTTGTGGGGAAATTGGATGTTAATGCTGGGGGGGGGGGGGGGTGGGGGGGGGGGGGGATGTTTTTGTGTGAGACACTTTTATGCACAGCGACTTACATTTAATAGTTGTTTAAAATGCATGTCCTCAAGGAGCAAGTAGGGGTTCAGCTTGGTTAGGTCAGGCTGCTGATTGACGGTTCGAGCCCAAAACCTTTCTGCTGGGTGTCAGACACCAGAACCACAAGACCATCCTTTAAAAAAGGACGTTTGTTAATCTAGCACATGAGTTAAACATGAAGCCGAACCTGCCCCTCTCCAGGGTGGGGTGAAGGGAGCGACCAGATCAGAGAGTTTCCCATGTAGGGTCCCTTTCAATCGAAAGCCATTGTGAGACGCTCGGTCCCCGAGCCCCATGCAGTACTTAGCGTGAGGGAGAAATGACCTGGGGAGATTCCCCGGTCCGCTAGCCTGAGCAGAACAGCTCCAATGCGTCTCATCTCCCCTCATGACTTTCCATCCGGGCCAATCATCTCCTCCTTTCCCTCTGCTGTCCTGTCTCTCACTGTCTGTCTCCCCCATCTCTCTTCTCTAGCCGACTTCCAGCTCGGGAACTACGGATCACGACGTGCGTTTGATGCCGTGGTGTCTTTGTTTTCCCTCTCCTTGTCTTCTGCCACGTCTTTGTATCTCTCTCTCCAGCCTCTCCTCAGTATCTCTCTCCTCTGCGTTGGCCTGGGCTGACCTCTCCCTGATGGGGAGCCACTCAGTGGTCCCAGAGGACCAGTGGCTGTTCAGGACAATCCCCAGTGGGTTAATAATTACTGTGACCCCGGAGCCCGGCCCACCACGGCCCGCTGAAGAATGAACACACCAAGGCTAGGGGGGGCCTCCTGTTTGTTTGCATTGTGAAGGGATTGGATTGAATTTAATGGATTTTTATATATATATATATACATGTTCTTCCATTATACTGTGTCGTAAATGTACTGTCGCTTTAAGGTATGGCGGTGCAATAGGCCAGGGTATCCAAGGGAGGGACGTCTGGATGGTTTTACAAGTCACTTATGTGTAAGCCTGTGGAACTTAACAGATTGTATCCCAGTCTGACATATTGATTTTGAATTAGTTCCATTTAAATAGGTATTCATCACTACATGCAGATGTTAGAACTAGTGATGCAAGTGTGTGTCTGTGTGTGTGTGTGTGTGTGTGTGTGTGTGCGTCAGTGTGTGTAAATGTGTGTATATGTCTGACACACACAAAATAAAATGAGAAAACTTAAAGAACGGGAAAGAGCAGGAGAGAGGAAGAAAGAAACAAAAGAAGGAATGTGGAACAAGTCAGGCAGCAGACAGAAAAACACACTGAATAGAGAGACAGACAGACAGTGAGAGAGAGAGAGACAGTGAGAAACCAATAGAAAGATAGAGTGTATATGAAAGAGAGACAGACTGAAAGACGGAGAGAGTATGAGAGAGACGGACAGTGAGAGAAAGACAGTGAAAGACCAAAATAAAGATAGAGAGTGTATATGAAAGAGAGACAGACAGTGATATAGAGAACAATGGAAAGAGTGTGTGTCCGTGTGGGCATGTGCATGTGTGTGTGTGTGAGAGAGAGAGAGAGGCCAAAAGGGAGAGAGACTAATGCAGAGATAGCGTGTGTGAGTGTGTGTGTGAGAGCAAGGCAGGCAGACAGAGAGACAGAGAGAGAGAGAGAGAGAGAGAGAGAGAGAGAGAGAGAGAGAGAGAGAGAGAGAGAGAGAGAGAGAGAGAGAGAGAGAGAGAGAGAGAGAGACAGAGAGACAGAGAGACAGAGAGGCAGAGGTTAGGGCTTTTCTCAGGGATGGACATTAATAATATTCCCGTTGACAAAGGAAGCGCTGAGATCAGAGGGAGCTGCTCCATTGTCCCCCCTCACCTCCTACTGACACAAGCGCTCCGGTGAGGGGGAAAGGGAGAATAGCAGAGCATAACCTGTCCCTTCAGCCCGGCCCGCTCTTTAGAGCCAGAATGACCTGTTGTCCTCCGCCTGCTCTTTTAAGTGGCCGCTGCACCAGGGCCCGGGATGCTTCAGCATCGTGGTGTGATGTGGAGAGCAGAAAAATAACAAATCCTAATATATTACAGCTCCAAGTCCAAGAGCTTGAAGCTGTTTCAAAGCATCATGTCTCAGCACTTGTCTTGAGGTTTTTTGTTCCTCGATGGGTAACTTAAAGTTGTAAGCTATACTGTTTTGTAAAAAATTGTGTTCAAACCATTCTTGGTGAATTGTACTTTATTAGGTGCATGAGGGACTCCACATGAATTGTTTTACCGATGTTGTTTTTACTGTTAATAATGCTAATATTGCACGCTGACATAAAAAGCATTTGGAGCAGTCTCACAAAATAATGAATATATGGGGACCTCAAAATGTTTTTTTCACCACAATAACAGGAGTTAGCTGTCGCTTTGCAATGATTAATTTCATAACTTCTTCAGTTAGATTTCTTTCTAACTGTGGCATTACGGCCAGTGTTTCTAGTTTGATTTTAGACTGACAGTTAATA
>JACYXH010000802.1:8512011-8527011 GCA_026745465.1 Lota lota | reverse complement strand
TCACCGTGCTGCATTGTATCAACGGTTTTTTAAATGTTATATAGGAGGTGGAAGCTGAGCGAAAAACCGATTGAAAATGAATGTGCTGTCAGATCCGTCGTCGTGGATTGGCTCTGTCGTGTTTGTGACACCAACGATACAACAGTTGGCTTTAAACCAACAACCAAGGCTGTCAATAGGTGACAATAGATAGGTTCTCCTCTCTCTCTCTCTCTACCTCTGTGTCCGCCAACCTCTCTCTCCCTACACCACTCTCTCTCTCTTGATTCCATCAAAGCTTGTCATCATAGATGACAGCCATCGACAGCTGCTTTGATTGACGACCTCCCGTCAGCTCTCTCCATCTCCATCTCCATCTCCATGTCCTCCACCTCTCCATCTCTCCTTCTCCTCCCCTCCCCGGCCCCCTCCCCGGTCCTGTCCACGCATAACACAGCGTCCCCTGGGTAGACCGGGCGGACAGGATGCAGGACCGAGGGGGTGGGACCCGGAGACAAAGTGCTCTCTGGATGCCCCCCTCTGAGCCCCCTCTCCCCAGGTCCTCTCTGGGGAGAGGGGGTCCTCCACTGGGACCCTGGTTGGTAATGAGCTGCTAATGAGGAACCAGACCTCCACTCTCTGCTGCTAACATCAAGACAGATGGACGCGCTCGTGTTGGTTTTGCACTTCCTGGTTCTGTGACGGATGAGATCCGAGGAAGCCGGGGGATTCTGATTGGCGTTTGTGGAAGTGTGTGTGTGTGTGTGTGTGTGTGTGAATGTGTGTGTGTGTGTGTGTGTGTGTGTGTGTGAGTGTGTGTGTGTGTGTGTGTGTGTGTGTGTGTGTGTGTGTGCAAGTGTGTGTGCAAGTGTGTATGCATGTGTGTGTGTGTGTGTGTGTGTGTGTGTGTGTGTGTGTGTGTGTGTGTGTGTGTGTGCGTGTGTGTCACTTAAAAGTATCCTAGGATACATTTCTTCACAAATGTTTCTCTTGGACTTGCTATAACCTCTAACTATATAAAACAATTATTTAGATGAGATGATGACGCCATTGGTAAGAGGACAATCGTTTCCTAAATGACATATAAGCCTACTAACAACATGTACTAATTTATTTGAGTTAGTCTCAAAGGGAAGTGTTAATCTGTAGTCTCCGGCGGGCAGCTTGTTATAAAAGATACAATCATTAAAAGACGGCATTTAAGATACATTTCAAACACATTAAAGTCATCTCATATTGCTACTAATCCACAGGGCTTCCTATGTGCCCTATAGTTTAGCATCAGTTGAGCCTGAAGTCCAGCTGCTCAGAGGATGTTGCCGAGTGGTGAAGCCTGGAGGCCAGATGTGACTCTTAAAGCGACAATTATTGTTTACAAAGGTAGGAAGTGTGCCTTTTCAGGCCCCGTATTGTCTCCACTCTGGTCTGTCAGAAGGGCCCGTAGAACCACAGTGACAGGAGGTCTTTAGTATGGAGCACCATGCCTTGAATCCCAGTCCCATCTCTCTCTCTTTCTCTGTCTCTATGTGTCGCTCTCCCTGTGTTTCTCTCATTGACTCTCCCTTTCTGTTGTGTTGACAGGTGCCCCATGCCTGTACTGCCTGGCCATGTCCTGGCCTGGGGGGCGGCAGGTCTGGCTGGCTGTGCGTGGCGGCGGGGGGGTGGGGTGGGGGGGGGGGGGGGGGGGTAATGGCCAGGTATTCACATGCACATCTCTCCTCAAGCCCCCCTGCCTAGGAGCCCGGGGCTTCTAATAGTCCTCTAATGGGATGACCCGCCTGCGGCCCGGCCCCCCATCCACCCCTCTCCACACACCCACCCACCCACAACCCCATCCACACCGCTCATGGCACCTCACAGGGGAAGGAGAGAGGGTAACAGATGGAAGGAAGAGAAGGGCGGCCATCTTTGATAGAGAGACGGAGGGATGTTTGGTGGGTGGTGCTGGTGGTGGTGGGTGGTGGGGATGGTGGTGGTGGTGGTGGGTGGATGGTGGAGGGTGGTGGTGGTGGTGAGGCTGGTGGTGGTGGTGGTGGTGGTGGTGGTGGTGTTGATGGTTGTGGTGGTGGTGGTGTTGATGGTGGTGGTGGTGGTGGTGCTGGTGGTGCTGGTGGTGGTGCTGGTGGTGGTGATGGTGATTGGGTGGTTGGGGGGCTGGGGGTGGGGTGATGGGATGATTGACAGGTGCTTGGTGGGCCAGCAGAAAGTAATGGGAGACCTGGTGGTTTCCCTCCATGCATTAGGGAGGGCTAGAGGGGAGAGGAGCACTGGGCCTCCAGCTGGGAGATAACAGGCGGGGGGAGACAGAGAAGAGGGAAAGTTGTTTACCTAACTGAGAAAACAGTCCATGTTTTTTAACCAATGCTCTGGTGTTCAAAATGGCAAATTCATTGAAGATAAATCCTTTGTGGTACAGGGATGAGGGAAATAATTATTTGCTGAAGATACGGTCAACATTTGGAGGTAGATGTCTCATGTGATTGTATCCATTTTTCCAGGACCAAATTTTAAGCAGTAATTCATACATGTTATGTATTTCATCTTCAAAAACTGTAACTATTAAGTATATCAAAAATGTTTAACTGATCAACAGAGTGGCTAACTTCACCAAACCCCAATGTCACTCTCTTGGAATTGAGAAAACCCACACACAGGCGTTAGCTAATGCTTTGCATCGCTTAATTCCAGGAAATAAATGTCAAACTGCAGTGTAACTGCCAGTTTTTATATTTCGATTTTTAACTGACTCTTAATATTTTCATGACAAAGGAGAGGTGAGGTTTGCAAGCTTATTTGATCACAATTTATAAAAAAGGGAAGACACACATTCGCTGAGTTTGTGTGTGTGTGTGGGTTTTTAAAGTGTGTGTCTGTGTGTGTTTTTGTTTGTGTGTGTGAGCGAGAGAGGGAGAGAGAGAGAGAGAGAGAGAGAGAGAGAGATTTAATTTGTATGTATGAATTTCAAGAATATTATGTTTACTTTAATCATTTTAAAACTGGCCATCACTTAACTGGACCACTCAATATATGTTACAGATTGTAAACATGGCAGATTATTATCTGACTGTACGTTGACAATGTGATTTTGATGAGTCAAACATTTATATATAATAACATCAGTCATATAAAACTTATACCAGTTATAATTTATTTTTGGTACCAGATACTTTGATTTACTAGACACAAAAAGACACGCACACGCACACACACAGATTGACACTCACACACACACATCCCTCAGCCTTACTGGGTGAGGTCTCGCGGGAGTCATTAAGTACAAAACGTTAACATCTGCCAGACATTACCCAGCCAGAGCAGCGCTGATTTCTCCATATGATGACTGGCCCATACAGATGCTGTTCATGTGTGTGCACATGAGCATGTTATGAATGTGTGTGTGTGTGTGTGTCTGTGTGTGTGTGTGTGTGCATTTACATGTATGTGAGTATATGTGTGTGTGTCTGTGTGTGTGTGGGTGTGTGTGTGTGTGCGTGTGTGTGTGCGTGTGTGTGTGCGTGTCTGTGTGTGTCTCTGGATGTCCATTGCTGCTGTCACTTCTGCTTTCACACCCATGATAATGGCTGTTTATAATGACAGCTGTGCTCCGCTACTGAGTTTACTTCAAACCACCCTGTCCTCCTTGCTCGGCTCTGGACTGACTTGTCTTGCATCTAAATGCAGTGTGGCACCAATATTGTTGAGTATGAGTATGGTGAATGTTCTCATGGGAATGTAAGTATTGCAGAATTTAATGTCACATTTAATATAGGCCGGTAAACGGTGGAATACAACACACACATTGCCTTTCCATATCGTGTTTTTAATTAACATTCATCCCCTGCTTGTAAACTGATTAACACATGTATGTTGAGGCTTCTGTCTGCTAGCAGTCAGTAGATCTCTAAAACGTGACAGTACCGATGGGGCTATTATGGAAAGCTATATTACCACTGTAAAGCTCTGATTGAGTGATGTACTGGACACGACTCTCCATTTCTCCATGTGCCTGTCATAAATTATACTGCTTAAATTGTTACGAGATTGTGTCTGAATTCTGAAGTCCATTTAAACTTGGGACCTTTCTCTGCAGTAGATTCTAAGACAAACCTGAGCCCTGATAAAACCTGCTTTCACCTTTAAGATATCCCTGACTAAATGAATCATTGTGTAAGACCAAATATCTGCAGCTAACAGGGAAGTGTGTTTGAAAGAGGCAGTCAGTGAGTGTTAACAAATGCATGCTATTATCTCTGGATCCGAGCCATCATTACTACATAGCCTTCCTATCCTCATACGACAAACATAAGCAGTTAGCTAATGGAAATATACATATGTAGTTTAAACATAGGCCTATACAACAAAACACAATCGGTTTGCCCCAGAAAATGGAGCTCAGTCAGAAATGGATGTTGACACATTATTTACATGTTTGTTTGTTCCCTGACAAGCTGTCCGGGCGTTGTTTACGTTGAGATGGATCAAAATCACCAACTGTGACGGAGTCGGCCTGGCAGTGGCAGCAATGGGGGGACGGGGGGGGGGGGGGGGGGGCATGCCAGCTGCACCACCCCCCCCCCCCCCCACCCAACCCTCTACACCATACCGCCAAAGGGGGGACAGATAATGTCAGCTTCAGCGTTTTTGCCAGCACATCTAGGGCTGCGTAGCGGGCTACCCCCCGCCTGGGCTAACGCCCGCCTGGGCTACCGCCCGCCTGGGCTAACGCCCGCCTGGGCTACCGCCCGCCTGGGCTACCGCCCGCCTGGGCTAACGCCCGCCTGGGCTACCGCCCGCCTGGGCTACCGCCCGCCTGGGCTAACGCCCGCCTGGGCTACCGCCCGCCTGGGCTACCGCCCGCCTGGGCTACCGCCCGCCTGGGCTACCGCCCGCCTGGGCTACCCCCCGCCTGGGCTAACGCCCGCCTGGGCTAACGCCCGCCTGGGCTACTGGGCTACGACCGACCTGGGCTAACGCCCGCCTGGGCTACCGCCCGCCTGGGCTACCGCCCGCCTGGCTACGCCCGCCTGGGCTTACCGCCCGCCTGGGATACCCCCCGCCTGGGCGAACGCCGCCTGGCTACACGCCCGGCCGGGCTACCGCCCGCCTGGGCTAACGCCCGCCTGGGCTAACGCACCGCCTGGGCTACCGCCTGGGCACTACCCCTCGCGTGGGCTTCCCCCCGCATGGGCTAACGCCGCCTGGGCTAACGCCCGACTGGGTAACGGCCCGCCTGGGCTAACGCCCGCCTGGGCTACCGCCCGCCATCGGGGCTACCCCGGCCGGGGCTACCCCCCGCCTGGGCTACCCCACACGCCTGGGCTAGCTACCGCCATTGTCACACCACAGACCGGACAGCCGTGTCTGCTGCTGGTGGAAGAAATCAAATAAAAAGCGTTTTTTGTAACACTTGGAGAAAGTTGAGACGCGGGCGAGATGAGCGAACGCGTTCTGTCAAAGGAGGGGAATCTGCTGTGATTCTTCTGTCGCTTTTTCTTTTAATAGGAGACATCAAACGGTGCATTCTTTTTTTTTAGAAGGCTCTAATTAAACTAAAATCAGACCTTAACTGAAGCGCCAATAGAGTTTCAAATCAGTTTTTCACCAGTGGGTGGGTTTGCAGGAAGGCAACCCGCGGGGGACGGAATGAAAGGAGAGAACGTAGAGATGGAGTCGATGTGGGAATGGCTGCCGGGATTCAGAATAGAGAACAGAGTCAACACGGAATGGGTGTTGGATCAATGGTAAACAACTCATTGATGACATTGTAAGAGTTCGATTATCCTCTCTTCTCCGTAACTCTCTCATCACTTATGCCTGAATTCACAGAGGAATAAAGCTTCGGAAACCTAAATGCTGCGGTTTCTTCACTTATGACTCGGTCAACAATGTCTTCTGTTGTGCAGAATGCTGCAATACCTTTCTAAATATCCTTTTTTAAAGTTGTGTTTTATTCCCCAAAATAAATTCTGATTAACGTAATCCACTAAAGGAAGTCCAGGGAATATATAACGTATATCTGAGTTCTGGGATCACTAGCGTAAAATAATAATTGTATTTGTCTCGACTTTTCACCGGTTTCCCTTTCACTTTCACTCTTAGCGCCTCCTCTGTTTCCTTCATTGTGTCCAGTGAGGACGGATCATTAGCAAGCATGTAAGCACTGTGCTCTGATCTCTCTATCTGTGTGTGTCTGTTCTTGGCTTCTGCTCTCAACACCATGTTTCACTTTGTCGCTCAGCTAGGCCTGCGGAGAGGCCACTGTCACCAAGACCCATGCCAGGCCCAGAGCTGGCACACATACACACGCACACATACACAAAAACACACACACACGCACACATACAAAAACACACACACACAAAACACACACAAAACACACTCACACACGCACACAAACACACACACAAACCACACACAAAGCACACACAGAGAGGACACACAAAGCACACACATACACACACACACACACACACACACACACACACACCACACACACACAAGTCCTTATTTGGTGTGTCCTGACCTTTCTTTCAACTCAATGTAAGATGCATTGATGTATCAATTTCTAATATGTACAGATATAAAGCGATTCATTTTCATGCAGATTATGTATAAGTTTAAATATGTTATGTTTGCTACAAGTTCAAGTTCATTAATATGGTGGCAGGGTGGTGTCGTGGGCGTTCCACTCCCAGCCAAAGGGCTCTCCATCTCTGTTGGCCTTCGTCTTCCTTAGAGAAGGATGGCCCTGCCGGCTGATTGGTTGATTGGAAGCAATCAACCAATCAGCTGGATTGGGGGGTTGAACGATAGAGGCTAGTTCATACGTATCACACCTGTTAATATTGTTTTGACGAACATAATGTAACACCAAAAATGCACACACACACACACACACACACACACACACGTAAACAAAGCAAACTAACCAGGTTCATCTATGGTTGATGGTGAAGGACAGTTGGTTTTGAGCTGGGTCAGGACCGTTAGCTTCTACAGGCTACTGGCACGCAGACAGCACATTCACCATCCAAGCACTGAGCACCATCTGTCTGCCACAAGCTCACACACACACACAGACACACACACAAAGACAAAGCTTTCACAACTCAAAACATTCAAACCAGCCAAGTCTGATTTTATTGCAAAGTAACAATACTGCAAGAGTCAATAATGTTGTGTGTGGGCTGAGCATATAACACACACATGCATGTATGTATGTGCACATGTGAATTGTGTGTGTGTGTGTGTGTGTGTGTGTGTGTGTGTGTGTGTGTGTGTGTGCGCATTAAATGGGCTCCTCATGTGTTCAGAAGAACGTGAACATACAGTTAGAATGACATGACAAATTGTGGCTGTTCCCCATGGCAGACAGGATGTGTTGTAATGCATCTGCTTGATTTAATAGGTAAGAGCCAGGCCCGGCCCAGCAGCATACAAAGCAGGAGAACGGATTATATTTCTGGAGCGTGCATATGGATTTGAGGAGTGAACATTATATTCACACACTATATCAGATTGAAACAGGCCTGTGAGATGATCTGTTGTCTGTCACATTGGTTTATGTTTGGAGTATAGTGTTATTTTTGCTGTTGTTGTCGTCGTTGTCGTTGTACTCACACTCTTGGACGCAGCTTCATTGTCGTGCTATTGTATTATGCATCACTGTTTACTTAACACGCCATTAGCAGACGACATGACTGAGGCATGGGGGGAAGCCGTGTGATTGTTCTGTCCGTGTGCTCCTCCATCGCCTGGACAAAAGAGGCCTGTCAACAGCATCTCTGCGCCTGCACAATTAACATGCAAATGAGCTCTGTCGCTAATGGCGATGGCAAAATGCTCTTATGATGAAAATATGCTTTCTGCTTTGGCAGTATAAGCTAAACATTAGTCTATGGAATCAGCTGAGGAGAGGGCATGGGGGGAAAGCCCCCCCCCCCCCCCCCCCCCCCCCCGAGGGATGGGAAAGAGAGACACAGAGAGAGAAAGTGTGTGAGAGAGAGAGGGAGGGAGCGAGAGGGAGGGAGAGAGACAGTTACTTAGAGAGAGAAATAGATCATTCTAGAGCTAGAGAGAGCGAGAGCGATAGAGAGACAGAGAGAGAGAGAAAAAGAGAGAGCGCAGTAGGGAGAATAAATGGTCCTCTGCACCTGCTTCACCCTATGGACATAACACACACACACACACACATGCACCCACATGCACACACATGCACACACATGCACACACATGCACACACATGCACACACATGCACACACATGCACACACATGCACACACATACACACACATATGTACACACATAAACACATACACACGCACACACAAGAGTACGCACACACATACACACTCAATGGCAGATAAACACACACGCCCACACATGTCCCCACACACATCCACACACACGCACGCACACGCACAGAGGAAAGCAGGCGGCTCTAATCAGCGTATTCAGGCTGTCAGGACAGTCCATAAGTTATCTCCTCAACCGCTTTTGTTCTAGCAGCCGTGGGGCTGGCGCTGCCCCCGGCCCCTCGTTCAGACACTATTTATTTTCAATTGCTGGCCCCAGGCAGTGGACCCTGCCGGGGCCCCGGGGCCCTGCATGGTGCAGGGCCCCGGTCAGTCGTACACCGCATGTATAACCAAAACAGCAGTGTGTTCACCCTCTGCCTCCAGAGAAAGAGCGACAGAGACGAGAGATGCAGACGCAGCGCGCCAGGACCAGACTGGTGGTTCAATTCGATCATTTCTACATAGTTGGTGGTAATGAAAGGTTTAACTGGGCTCCGTTTGCACACCATTTGTGTGTTTTAATGTGAAGATAAAGTTTAGTGAAGCTTGTATAAGCAATCTATGATCTATGATTTTGAAGCAGCTGCGAGTACCTTAATAAAAGTTACAAAATGTGGGGTTCTGATTGGTCTCAGGGGCCAGGGGTGTTTTTGTGTGCATGTGTGTGTGTGTGTGTGTGTGTATGTGTGTGTGCTTATGCGTGTGTATGTGTGTGTGTATGTGCGTGTGTATGTGTATGTGCTTATGCGTGTGTATATGTGTGTGTGTGTGTGTGTGTGTGTGTGTGTGTGAGTGTGCTTGTGCGTGTGTGCTTGTGCGTGTGTGTATGTGTATGTGTGTGTGCGTCTGAGTAATAAACCTCAAGTGTTTTAGTAACAGGTGTCTGTTGGATGGAAAACCAGTTGTCAAGCCTTAAGAAAAATTGCTTTAAATTGTTCCGTTTGTTTGCCAAGTTTGGTCATAAATCACAGTATTTATTCAGTACTTCTAAAGCAGAAATTACTATTTATTTGCTACTTCTAGAATAGCAAAAACTACACGTTATAAACATTTCCATTTTTTATTTTATTGTTTTGTTATATTTTTCTATTTAGTTATTGCTTTACATTTCTTTATTTGTTGGAGTTTATTTGTTGTTCATTTCTTTATGGTTGTCTAAATGCTCCAAGTAAGACTGGGCAGCTTTTATGAATCATATATTCATCTAAAAGTTGATTTTACTCTTCCCTCCATGCTGTTGCTTTGGCAACTTTCAATTAAAATCACATCACGTGTGTGGCTTTGTGTGTTTGTGTCTGGAAACCAGGAATACATCTGTAGTAGACTGTAGCCCATTCAGTCCACAGAACAAGCCCCCTTAAGGATTAAGCATATTTACAGAGCGGTGAAGTGACACACACACGTACCCACCCACCCACCCCCACACACACGCACATTCTCTCTCTCTCTCTCTCGCTCTCGCTCTCTCTCTCTCTCTCTCTCTCTCTCTCTCTCTCTCTCTCTCTCTCATACCTCGGTGATCCAGTCTTTGCCTCGCCGAGTTGCTAATTAGGAAGAATTAAGAAGTATTTCTCGACCCATTGAAGAGTCCATTTCCTTTGAAAGCGGTGCATAATAAACCTTAGATAATTACCCCAACTCATGACTATTAACTAGACAACACCCCCACCTCCCCCTAACTGTTAGATGGTTAAATGGACGGGGCCATTGCTATTTACGTCCCATCTGGCGGACTGCAAGGAACACACAACCGTTACCGTTCGCATCCTCATTCCTAAAGACAAAAAGAAAGTTTAAAATGAACCCATTCTCCCCCTTTTCAGTTTTTTCTCCCTCGCAAAACGTAGACAAAACAGTTAAAAGCAAACGTAGAACTCGCTAAGAGTTACAAAGGGGCTCTATTATTTTTTTGTTGCTGTTGCATACATCTCCATGCTCATTTACATGCGCTAAGAACAAGGAGGGATCGGGATAATCTCCTGCATTTAGAAGCCTGTAATCCCGTAGCCGTTCTCTGATGTGCTTTCCCTCCCTGGTCCCCGGTGAACAATTAACTTGTAATCTCGACAAACGTACATTCTGTCACTGCCGAGGCATCGGCACCGAGATGAGACGGGCGCAGGCCCCTGGGAGGCCCGCCAAACAAACGGCCCTGCGCTCCCCAGACGGATCACTTGCGGTTCAACCGATCCGTTTATTTATTTATTTGCCATAGGCCATTGCTTGCGAAATGAGTTTCGTTTCATTTCCACAATTCACGCTTTGTTTGGACACGCCGTCCCCCAGGACTAGTTTTAAACAGGCCAACTATTTAATCGATGATAATCAGGACTGGAAACTCAAAGTGGAAAACCCTGTTGGTGAAATACATTTCCCGGTGGCTGATTGGTGAGCCATTAGAAAGACAATGTTTGACCATAATTGAAAAATAAAAGTTGAGCTTGACAAAGTCTTTTATTTTTTAGGTACCCTAAAATAATGCACGAAATTATTTATTTGAATCTAGAATATTTGTTGGTCTATAGGCCTATGTCATAAACACTAATAGGCCTAATCGCATTTCGTTCTATTTCTCTAATTTAAATAATCGAAGTTTGATTTAAAACAACAACAACAACAACAACAACAACAACAACAAAAAAACAGGCAATGTTAATTTAGTTGCATTTAGTTGCAACCCTAGTATGCGAATAGGCTTACATAAATCAATGTTTCACTCCATGGACAGGCTTCCTTAAATGTAGGCAAACAAAAAGAATGTGATGGATGTTTCAAACTGTGGGATTATAATGTCAATTCGCACATGTAAATGATTCGATTTAATTTTAGTAGGCCATTATTGCAAATAAAGTGACAAAAATACGGTATTTACAACAACTATTATAGTAGCCTATGGAAAATGTATTAGGGTAGAAGAATAATTTCTGTATTCTCATTAAATTAGTTCAGACTTTTCTTAAACCACGTGGAAAGCAATTCAATCAAACCTGAAAATAAATGGAATAAGAACAGGGAGAGAATACATGTGTGAATGATTATTTCTGTTTTATTGAAACTTCTTCCAGGGATGCTGGGAGATAATAAATATTTGAATCAATCAACAATGTACAAAAATATAGACACGGGGTCCCTGTACATAACAAATTCTGTTCCACAAAAACAAAAACAGAATAACGATCATGCTGTTTTGTAAGGGCATTTATCGTCACCATTAGGATCTTCATCTTTATCAATAATCAATCATTTCGACATTGATAGTACAGATATAATAACACTCCACTATATTTAAAGCATACAACTTATTTTCTGTGATTGATTGGTGTTGTCTGGATGTCTCTACATACATGTGATGATGTTCACACACCGGTCTCCTTGGTACAAGGCACGAGAGTATTCAATTTGACAAGAATACAAGAATTAAGAATTCAAATTAATATCCATGCGGGTCTTATTCAGCTCGCCATGCCAAAGACTTAGCTGAGCATATAGGGCAAAAATAAAATGTCAAGTGTTGTTGCATGACACAAATATTTACCTCCACTTGGAAATGAACATTGTCTTTTTTTTTAAGTCCTTGCTACAAGGAGGTAAAATCAACTTTTGTCATATATACGCCAAATAATAATAGTAATACAGACAAAACAACGCATGCACCGGTAAGGCCATATGTAGCTATCGCCATGCCCAGGATGATCTGTTTACACTATTTACATCTAGGACCTCTCCGCCGCAGCATCGCTACAGTCATTTCATCCGCTCATCTTTGCCGTCCCCGCCGGTAAGTCTCGTGAGACCGGCGGAGGAGATGGGGATATGAGGGGGCGGAGGAGGCGGAGGAGGCACTTGGCAGATGGGGCACGGGCAGGGCAGACCGGCCCAGTGCTGGAAGCCCGTGCCCAGCTGGAGAGCCGGGGGCGCGGGGCCGCTTTTCATCAGGGAGTGGGGCGTCCGGATGGACGCGAGTCCCGGTAACGCGCCCGACAAGGTAGACGACGTGGTGGAGGACAGCGCGCCCCCGAGGAGTGGGTGATGCACCACCGGGTGCCCGGGGCCGCCACTGCCCGGGTGTCCAACACCACCACCGGGGGCGGCGTGCGTCACGGTCCCGCAATGGAACGCCGAGTGATGCCCACCGTAAATTTCCCCCACGAGCCGCTTCATCTCGTCCAGGGAGCTGTTGAGCATCAGGATGTAGTTCCGCGCCAACAGCAGCGTGGCGATCTTGGACAGCTTCCTCACCGAGGGCCCGTGCGCGTAGGGCATCACCTCGCGCAGGCCGTCCATGGCCAGGTTGAGGTCGTGCATGCGCTTCCTCTCGCGCCCGTTGATCTTGAGGCGGAGCTGCTGGATCTCCTGCTCCGTCACCTGCTTCTTCAGCTTGTACTTGCTGCTCGCCAGCAGCTTTGCGGCCGCGTCGCCGGAGCGGGAGGACAGGTGCTGCTCCGCCTCCGCCAGCTTCTGCCGGAGTTCGCTGCTCTGCGTGGAGGAGGACACGGAAGAGCCCATGAGGTGGTGGTGGTGGTGGTGGTGGAGAAACATGCCGTCCATGTCCGGGGACGAAGCTCTGCTGCTCGAGCTGGAGTCCGAATGCATTTTGCTGAGGATGAGTCCGCGGCTCTCCGAAGTTTTGTGTAGGAGGTCGCGTTGCCCCCCCCTCTCTCTCTCTCTCTCTCTCTCTCTCTCTCTCTCTCTCTCTCTCTCTCTCTCTCTCTCTCTCTCTCTCTCTCTCTCTCTCTCTCTCTCTCTCTCTCTCTCGCTCTCTCGCTCTCTCGCTTATTTCACTCGTACTTCTTCTTCTTCTTCTACTTCTGCCTCTGTAAGTCTCTCTCGTTCTCCAGTCGCGGAACACAGAGTCAAGCCTTTCTGTGAACGTTTAGTTCGGGTCAACTATGTGAAGAGGTTTCTTTGCATGCTTCGCGTCGGGAGTGCGCGGCCCGTGTGTGACGCCGAGTGTCTCGCCCTGGGTTTGTGTGAGGCGTGGTGACAGATTGTGTCAGTATTTATAAGGGACGACTCGAGAGATGGGGGGGGGGGGGGGGGGGGGGGGACAAAAGCGCCTTTGCTATTCATCAACGCCTGGTTCGGAGGATGACGCGGCCGCATGAAGGGGCGGGTTGCTCTGACTGTCTTTAGTGACCATTCACTGCCATTGTAGTTCCACTGTTGGGGGCTCTTCTCCCTCTCTCCTTTCCTCTGTCCTCTCTCCTCCTCTTCTACTTTCCTTTCTCCATCACAGCTCTCCTCTCTCTTTTCTTTGCTCCCCTCTGCTCCTCTCTTCTCTTCTCTTCTCTTCTCCTCTCTCCTCTTCTCTTCTTTCTTTCTGCTCCTCTCTTCTACTCCTTTCCTCTCTTTTTCTCCTCTCATTATCTCTCTTTTTCTCCTCTCTGAGCGTATCTTCTCCCTTAAATGATCCCTTCTTTTTCAAACTGCTGATTCCCGGGTAAACGCCTTTTTAAAAGCTTTTTTGATTCATTTTTTCTGTCTTCATCATGCATGCGTCTCTCCTGCTGTTTAACCTGTGATTTGTGACTGGGTTCAGTCTTACAGTAATGCTGGGACTTATATTATATAGGTATTTCAATATATTTGGTCTAAAAACACCTGAATTACATACAGATAATTGATTTGTAGGCCATGCACAATTACAACGAAACACGAATCATTCAAAGGAAATAACACACCCGACTATCCACAGTTAAATCTACTACCTGGTCTGTACTGCAGTCTACTACCTGGTCTGCACTGCAGTCTACTACCTAGTCTGTACTGCAGTCTACTACCTTGTCTGTACTGCAATCTACTACCTGGTCTGTACTGCAGTCATTTAGACTGCCCACTTACAATTGAAGCAAGTCTTCTCCAACGCGCGGCCCTCCCTTGCCTAAGCGAGGGAAGGAATGGGACGGGAAATTGCCTTCCTGCTCAGTCTGTGAGCCGCGGGGGTGCGCGGCCTCCGCTGAGAGAGAGCTAACGGCCCTACTTAGATACGTAGCCCTCTGCCTGCCATATGGCACCACGTGGCCGCCCCAATTTACCGCCTTATTTCATCTCGGGAGTTTTATAAAACGTCCCATTTGATTGATTAGATGTGCATGACGAGCATGAGTTGCAGCACAACATGGAGTTACGAAAAACAATGAATAAACATACAAGTAGGCCGACAGTAATTGTAATTTTATTATAATTATAATACAACATATGAATACAAATATTAATAATTATACATTTATTATTATCATTCTTGTTATTATTATTATTGTTATTTTAATTAAATGAATATGCCAAATCAATAACTAAAATCATACAATACAAATAGCCAACAATACAGTAAGCCTACAGGTTTTATCCTGTGTTATATTACATAGGCCTATAATAATATAACATATTACATGTTACATTATATATTACACAATAATAATAATAATAATAATCATAATAATCATAATAATCTTAATCATAATAATAATATTGATAATAAAACCAGTATTTTAGATAGGAACAAATTCTGAATAATAATCACAAACAAAAAATATTAACTAATATATAACATGAATGAACAAAAGTGAGTGAATAAATAAGTAAATAAATACTAAATATATATTTAGTATATTATAATAAATAATTATAATTATTAAAATATTAATAAACATGGCATTCGTCATGCCTATTTCAAGAATACTCTTTAAAAAAGTCATATTCATCATAGGATTTAAGAAGAAAGTGC
>JACYXH010000802.1:8437011-8499511 GCA_026745465.1 Lota lota | reverse complement strand
CAAAGAAGTCATTGCAGCTCATGTCAGACCTATTTAATATTCTGTAAAATTGTATAATTGTTCAACTGAATGTCTAGTACATTCCAACAACAACAAAGCCTTTGGGTTTCATGTCCAAGGTTCACCACCACTCAGGGTGAACACCATTACTTTGATGGCTTGTAGTTGAGTTAGAAAGAAAGGTTTGAATTGGCCTTCACGTCGGGTGGACGTTCGGTGGGGCTGACGACAGTGATTTACGAACCGGGATTGGGAAATCAGTGGCCTAACTGTTCATCTACCTAAGTGAGCAAACACGCCCCATTAGAGTCCAACAGCACCATTTTATGAACAAAGACAACCAAAGAGAAATGCTATCCAATGTGCGTTTTTTTTTTCTACACAATATACAGTAGGACCAGGCCCTACCATTAGTATCACAAATAAGTAATAATTTGCTAATGACAACATTATGTTGAGTCAGTTTAGGGGCAATTAAATTGAGTGATATTTACATATGCCTAATGAATCACTACGCGTGGCAGTTCAAGCAATCCCTAATGAATATTCATCCACGTATTCTCCCCCTGCGCACTGCAGTTTATAAACTGAATTATGGTTGATTTGCCCTTTTAAAAATGAACATGAGCGCATCTCCCACAAGGAGGAGCCGAACAATAACGGCTGATTATAAAAAACGTTTTAGTGCTAAACTGACGGTACGGAGACTGCAGCAGGGTGGTGATGGACCTAGGCTCCTTCAATAAGGAGAGAGTGTGCCCGAAATCTGTAGCTTTGCTTTCTGTGACAGACGGGTCCGCCCCACTGTCGTCCCATCCTTCAAGGAGGAACCGTTTGTCTCCGGGACATCTCTCTGATAATTACCCCTAGACAGTAGTGTTCGTGTTGGGCTGACCTCTCATGTGCGGGATCAACAGGCGGCATCAGTGTGCATTCACAAAGACGCTTAACGAGAAAAGGCTGCACGTTTATCATGCAAATCAGCAACACTTTAGCAGGTGTCGTCACACGCGTGCAAGCACGCGCAATCACGCGCAATCACGCTCGCTGGATTCGTGCACTGCAGACTCATGAATGCTCTTAAAATATATTGGATTATTTGGACTATATGACAGCAATCTACACACAATATCACGCAATATGTGAGGAAAATAATGTATTTGTATATTTATATATTTTTATATACAGGTAGCCTATATATAGTTGCAATCGACCATGTTAAAACGATATCCAAACGATTGCTGGCATCTAAAGGTCCAGTATGAAATTAAAATAAACCGTATAAATAGGCTATCATTTGGGGAAGTTGGGAACCACACCACAGCACGAATAGGCCGATTCGTTGCAAACCCAACTGGATTGTGCCGTACCATTATTAAATGTAATAAACTTCGGGTAATTACATCATTTAATTTCCTTGAGGCAGCGGCTTCCTACGCTAAAATACAAATGAAGGTTACACTTGGACTTTTGCTGCCATCTAGCGGTGGTGTTAAATCACCTTCAATATAAATAATATTTTTAAAAAAATTACACGCAGTAAAATAAACAAAAACAGGGTGAATTCAGAAAGATTCAAGATAATAACTAGCCCATCAAAAACGTGCATTTTTAGACGAGGACGTGCGTCCTGTGTCTTTCCTGGTGTGGGCGAGTCCACGTTGGAAGCGGCCGCCCATTGGTCTGCTTGGACGTCTGTCCGGGATTCAGGAAAAAGAGGAAACGGAGCGCAGGGAAGGTGCGCGGTGTTGAGCACAACAAAGTACTGTTAGCGAACTTAGCGACACGTACGAGTTCCGCGTTTGGTTGTACCGCGCGTGTATATTAAATGTGTTGTAGGTGAACATAGCTTGGGAGTATGGAGCGGAAAATAAGTCTTTTTGTTTGGTGCGTAGGCCTGCTAAGTCACGTCGCTGCAATCGGTAAGTCCCGGACTCTACTAGACGTGTCGTAGAGGGGGGACGGGGACGGGGACGGTGTGTCGACGTTGATCTAGGACGTGTCATGTTTTAGCTAGGACAACTAGCTCATAGGGGACAGCTGATTTAGTCGATGTTCATTAAAAGCTGTTTTTATTTCTTTCTTATTAATAAAAACGTTACGACCTGTAACCTGAAACTGGCCCTTGTCCCACAGGCCAGTGTCGTATCCATGTGGAGTGTGAAATAAGAATGCCATTTTATTAACACATTAGAAGGCAAGCCAACAAATAAAAAGCAGGTCTGAAAAGTCAGCATTGGAAATAAACAGTCAGTAGGGATGGCTGCAGCGAACCAATGAAACAGTTTGCGGTTAACTCTCGGACAACTTCAACTATATACTACCATGCGTTTAACCAAAGTGATAGTGTAGGCCTGCAGTCTATAACCGAACACAATGCATGGAAGAGGGATGTTTGATCATTGATTTGCCCTGGTGTTTGTGACATGTCTGTAAAGTAATGGCACGATTTCCACCAACAGTCGACAGACAATTCGTTTTTAATCCAAAGGGAAGGAAGGGAGCGTTATTTAGACTTTTCATGCAATCTGATATTGAGATGCCAATTTCTTTCGACCATGATTACGGGCGTACGACTACTTAGATGAACACTTGCATGATTGCACTAATAATGTACCTACAGAGTGTGGATCGCAGTTTACTTCAAAATCATCCCACCAATGTCACTACAACGCTCTCCTAACCAAGCCCTCTCCTTCTCTTTGCCTTGTTCCGATACTAATCCCAGCTCTGCAGACAGCAACACATCACCAATGCCTCTGGATGCATTAATGCACCACTTCGCCAGCAAATGGCACAAAATCACACATAAACGGCATCTACTATTTAACGTGTGTGTGTGTGTGTGTGTGTGTGTGTGTGTGTGTGTGTGTGTGTGTGTGTGTGTGTGTGTGTGTGTGTGTGTGTGTGTGTGTGTGTGTGTGTGTGTGTGTGTGTGTGTGTGTGTGTGTTAAAAAAAGAAATCAGTGCTGAAGAGCAAAGACCCGCCCCCGACAGAGGCATAGTTGCGTCTATGAGTAATGACGATTCGCTTGAAAAGGGCGGTCGCTGGGATAGGTGGTGCGTGGGCTGTGAATACCTTGTGTGACTGCTGCAGTCCTAGTTCTATTTCTATGATATGTTGGCAGTTGGTAAGCCATTGTCATCCATTATATTCCAAATTAGTGTTTAGCAGCTCCAAAAGCTTTATCTTGGTTCTGTCCAACACAAATTAGTGCATACAAACTGCTTTGTCTAGGTAGTGTTTTCCAATAGTGCCCAACAAACTAACAAATCCACAAGTTTTGGTTATTTGTTTACACGCCACTGCGCATGCTCACAGACTTGGAGACTGAGGCGCACAGTAGGGATTCTGAGCGAAGATAGTGGCTGCATTTTAGGCAGTGTGATGATTCTGAATTCCGAGTGCAGAGCAACCTTTCAATAAGTTCAGAGGGTAAGTGTAGGACGGTGTTTTTATACTCATTGGAACGCAGCCTAAGCATTCACTTCTGAATCAAAGTGAATCATGAGCCGTTCCTGCGTAGACCAAGACAGTCAACTGAACACAAATGTAACTTTCCAGTCCATTGCCTAGCATGCTGGTCCTAGCAATAAGAAATCCACAGTTCATCTAAAATTCTTCTTCTTGACCAAGACATTTCATATTATATCCTTCTTACTGCTCTTCCCTGATTCTCTTAGTCCGTGAGCATGCGTAATGTGTGTAAAAACAGAATCGAAACATACAAATTGTATGCCACTTTCACTTGTGTTGGACAAAACAAAAATACAGTTCAACACTCGTTTGTAAAATAATGGATGTCAATGGCTTGCCAACTGTCCAATTTCGGAATGTACATACACTGTGAAAAGGGGAGAGTTGAACAAAAATCATGAAGTTTTACATCTCGACATAGACAATGTCTATATTTATCCTGGGGTCATAGCAAGTACTGTGCAATAATCTACTCTGTAAACAAAGATCTTTTCATTACTGCATCCTCTTTAAAAGTCCAATCTAAAAAGGATTTCAATCAATCCTTGATTCATTGAAATGATCAATGAATCATTTTTTCATTGATCACCATGAAATCCAATATTGTTCTCCAGGCATCAGTCAACATATTGTGAGCTAAGGTCAGACTAAGGCTGTGTCCCTCCTTCTTTCCAGCTTTCCAATCTCATGTATAATCAGGAAGTTAACACAAAGGAAACCCAAGCTAACGCCAAGGGTTGTACATACAGTTTAGGCAGCAAAATAGACTCAATTGTTTGTTTAAAACAATGACATCTAGGTGGGTTGCAAAATTTGGAAGATGGTGATTTCCATCTTGCCTTAGGTAGCTATAGGCCTGGATCACACAAGTGTAAACGCTCCATCTAACCCAGGGGCATGGTGCCTACAACGTCATAAATAATGGTATACTGTGTTCAATGTATCCAAAGTAGCAGCTAGAAATAAACCAGCATCTCTGTACCAACAACTTCACAGTGTAGAGTACAGTTAAGTCATATTTGACTGCAATGATAAAGCTTTATTGGCCAAGAATGCCTCTTTCCCACATGCATGGTATTTGAATTTGACTGTGTGGTAGTTGGGTTGACAGCGTGGTTATCAGGCATGATGCATGATGTTGCTTACTGTTAAGGGCTCATTGATGGATGTCTGGTCATGTTGATGTTTGGTAGACCGCCTTGATAGAAAATCAAGGTGGGATTTCAATTAGTGCTGTACCATTGGATAAATCCTAAATGTTGTCTTTGTACTGGTCTGACACATTTAATTAGCATTTGGGTGTAATGCTTAATGAATGTGTCTGCTACTGTGTTCAATACCAAGATCAAGGTAAAGGAAAACCTCAGGATCTCTCAACATGGACCCTATTTTCAGGCGGCAATGTAATCCTTTAGGGCAATAGTGCCCCGTCAATGTAGTGTACGTCCTCTAAAAGTGCAATTTTGCCACTGAAAGGCTCAGATTATATTCTGTCATTATGGTAAGGATAGATAACAAAGGTTTGTTATTGTGTCCAACCAAGTCTTACTCAAGGAAAAAAAGCAGAAATCTTGTTGTTGCATTTTTACAGGATAAATTGTCATTAGAATCTCAACTGTCCTTCCCCCGACACTTTTAGATAACACGAAGCTACACTTTCTGTAGTCCAACACAACAAACTCTCCTCTCTGCAGCTCTCACTCATGTTCCCACGGTCTCTTCATGCAACTACTCAACTCTTGCGTGACTTCTCCTTAAGCGGGACTTGGTTGGACTCAATAACAAACAGACTGTGATCAAGCGAAAGGTTAAGAAACAAGTCTTATTTCTCTGTAGGGATCCTTTCCATAATGTTAGAATATAATCAGATCAGATCAGAGTTGCTTTTATTACATCTTAACGTAGAAGTACGCAAGAGTAAAATTCTTAGACTTGGTTCCTCAACAGTCACATAGCAGCATCAATACAACATCACAATAACAAAATAAGTAATAATAATAATGAGTAGCAACATTAATACAAGTGTTCAAGTGGTAGTAGTACCAGCCATGGTGGTAGTGCAAAAAAAAAAAATGCTATGCAAAATACAGAACAATATAATGCAGATAATCAAATAATCAGTGGTTGTAGTGTGAGTGGGGTTGGTTTGGGGGTAATGGATTTATCCAGGAGCCTGGCTGCTTGGGGGAAAAAACTGTTCGTCATCCTCTGGGTTTTGGCCCCGAGGCTTCGGTACCGCTTCCCCGACGGCAGTAGCTCAAACTGTTTCTGATTGGGGTGGCTGGGGTCCCTAATGATTCTGAGGGCCTTCTTGACGCACCGGGCTTCGTAGGTGTCCTGGATGGAGGGAAGCTCACATCCGCTGATCCTTTCAGCTGTCCGCACTACCCTTTGCAACGCTTTGCGGCTTTGGGCAGTGCAGTTCCCGTACCAGGCAGTGATGCGTACCGTAAAGATGCTCTCCGTTGTGCCTCTGAAGAAGGCCCCCAGGATCTTGGGCCCCAAGCCGAACCTTTCACCTAAGGTGAAATGGGCGACGTTGTGCTTTTTTCACCACCTGGTTGGTGTGTTCGTCCCAGGTGAGGTCGTTGGTGATGTGGACCCCCAGGAACTTGATGCTGTTTACCCTCTCCACAGCAGACCCATTGATGGTGATGGGGTCATGTACTTGTCTCTTCCTCCTGAAGTCCACCACCAGCTCCTTGGTCTTGTCAGCGTTGAGAGCGAGGTTATTGTCTTGGCTGTACTGAGCCAGGCGGTCGACTTTGCTCCTATAGGCCGCCTCGAACTTGATCACCGTGTTTGAGCTGTGTGTGGCCATGCAGTCATGGATGTACAGGGAGTAGAGGAGGGGGCTTAGAACACAGCCCTGGGGGGCTCCTGTGCTGATGGTCAGGGGGGCGGAGATCTTAGAACCCATCTTCACCACCTGTTTTCCATCCGACAGGAAGCTAAGGATCCAGTTGCATAGGCCAGGGTCGATGCCTAGGTCCCTGAGCTTGCTGTCAAGTCTGGAGGGGACTATGGTGTTGAATGCTGAACTATAGTCCACGAACAGCATCCTCACATAGGAGTTCCTCTTGTCAAGTTGGGTGAGGGCTGAGTGGAGTGCTGTGGCAATGGCGTCGTCTGTCGATCTGTTATTCCTGTAGGCAAATTGGTGAGGGTCCAGGGTGGGTGGCAGCATTCTGCAGATCAGCACCTTGATAAGCTTCTCAAAGCATTTGCTCACTATGGGGGTGAGAGCAACAGGGCGGCAGACTTTTGGGCATGTTACCTTGCTCTTTTTCGGTACTGGGTTGATGACTGAGGACTTGAAGCAGGTGGGCACTATGCCCGTGGAGAGGGAGAGGTTGAAAATGTTTGTGGATACACCAGCCAGCTGGTCCGCACATGCTTTGAACACCCGGCCGTTGTTCCATCTGGCCCGGCCGCTTTTCGGATGTTGATGCGTTTGAATACCACACGCACATCTTCCTCTGCGATGACCAGAGCGCTGGCCGTGTCGTTTGAGGTGTAGGCTCTCTCTCGGAGGTTGGTGTGGCTCAGTTCAAAGCGGGCGTAGAAACTGTTCAGCTCATCTGGTAGAGAGTCAGCGGAGTCAGCTGTGCAGCTAGGGGTCTCTTTGAAGTCAGAGATTTTGTGTAGTCCTTTCCACATACTGCGTGGGTCATTGCTGCTTAACTGTGACTCTATTTTCTTGCCGTAATCCCTCTTGGCTGCCTTGATCAATCTTCGAAGGTCATAGCGGGCAGTTTTTATTTCTGTAGTATCTCTGTTTTTGAATGCTGTTGTTCTTGTAGATAGTGCTGGTTTGACGTCCATGGTTTCCGGTCTGGATACACACGGACTGTTTTCGTGGGGACCACTTCCTCTATGAAGCCCAATGTTCCTGCTGCGACCTCGCTTACGTCACCACTGTTCTCTGCGAACTCTGTCACTGAATCAAAGCAGTCCTGAAGGATCGCATCTGATTCGACAGACCAGCATCGACTAATAATCGGAGCCTATCAGTGGCAAAAACAAGAACTTTTACATGGAAGGGGCTATGCATTGCCCCAAATAATTATATTGCCGTTACAGATTCACACACGGAATGAAAGTAAAGTAAAAGAGTGTCATTGATACTTTAGGGCTTTTTTATGACTCATACTGAGCCATTATCTTGTTCTAGCTACAATAATCTTGTCTTGTCACAACCAATAGACACATTGTCACATAGTTGGCTGTTTGCCATTCGTCACACCGTCTCTATTTCACAAGACCTGCTGTATTGTGTAATACACTTTACTGGACAGTTTCTCCTTTTTTTTAAATCATGTTCGTAGTTGCAGTTGTATTGCACGATGTACGTATTGCCGTTGACGTCAACAGTTACCTGATTTCCTGGATAGAGCAGTACATTTTATTTTGTGATACCCGACTAGATTGCCTTCTGGGATTTGCATTACATGGTCGAGGACATTGAGTGATGCTTTCCCGGCTTTTACAGATGCATCGCTGTCATTTTATTGATAAAGTTAGTTCAAGAATTGTCCCAGGGGACTCTTTGCTATACAACACCATGTCACCACAGTTTCTATGCCGTACCTTTCTGCCCTCTAGTGGACATGTGTTGTTGTTAAAACCTGTAGGCTGAGATGATCAACTCACCCTATAATGCACCATCCCTCTTCAACTGTTAAACTGTCCGCCAGTATAGAGCTGAGCAATCTTTAGGATATCTTTATTTTAGATAAACAATCAAATTTTTACAATAAAGTTTTACAAAATTTGAATACAGTATTGTATTCAAACCGATGATCCAAGAGCAAGATGGTTGCGAATATAGGACCACCAGTAACAGTCTTTTTTAACGTTGCTTTTTCCTTATCGGGTTCATCATGGAAATGTGCTACTCCCATGAACATAAATATCTTTAACCAGTGTTCAGACCTCAATGTCATGCCTTGTCATCTCACAGCTCTGTCTCCCCCCCCCACAGTGCCTCCGGCCACCAATGTTTCACTAGACTGTCGCAACTTCCAGAACACACTCCGCTGGGACTACAGCCAGCATGCCTCTCTGAAGCCCCAGTTCAGAGTAAACGTCCGTGCATTGCCCGGGTGGGTGGATTAATAAAATAGAAACGTGTTTGGCCTTTGATTGATAGCTAAACGGCTGATAAAGAATCATCCTTCGTCTTCTAGGAAGCCAGAGCAGCTGTTGGTGGATTATCCAAACCTCCAGTGCGACCTTTCCGCCTTCAGCCAGCCGGACACCGACTACATCGTCTCGGTGACGGCCCTGGTCGGGCAGAATGAGTCCCTCCGGGCCCCAGCGAGGGGATTGACCTTCAGCTACTTCTACGGCTCTGCGCATGACCAGATGTGTGAGTGCTGAAGGAGTGCACACATTGTAGTGAAGGAAAGCTCTGATTGAGGATCAGCTTAGATCGTGCAATGGACTAGATCAGGGATTCTCAACTGGACGGTCGCAAGGCGGTTTGATTGGGTCCCATATGCCGAACCTTAATCTTTAGAAAGAAGCCCATGAATGAACTCGTGTTTCAATGTTCATTCATGTTTCAATGGCTTACTATTTCATTGCGTTTTTCCCCAATTGTTGCAGCTTTTTTGCTCACTCCATGTTTTTAACAGTACATGAAGGTGTGGATTGATTAAGGAAATATTGGTAAATACAGTTTACATTTTTGGCTAAGGACACATGTGGGCCCTAGGCTTGACCAGTTGAGAACCGCTGGACCACATAGTTGCAATAGGATTACATTGCGGTTGGTCCAACAAGTAAAACGCGCTGATGTCCCTTCTCAGGTTCATTGGACCTCCCGCCCGTCAACGTCACTATCCAATCAGAGGCTGGAATCAAGTTACGTTTCAGCCATCCCTCAGTGCTGTACCGCCACAAGCTGTTGACCAAGTCCAAGAGACAACAGAGGAATCCCAACGACGGACAAGCCGAGAATGTGTCCGAGTTCAGCTACACCGTGACAGCGAACAACCACACGGTGGGACATCGCACTCATTTAACCGCAGAGTATTTGTAATTTCTCATTCACTCCGTTTGCTGTTGTTCCTATTGTTTTACATGGCTCTAATTGACTCAATTAGGCCCGATCACATGGACGGCTATTTAGTCATATCACTGGAAAGCAAGCGTTCCCTTGCCTGGAAGCTTTTCTTCAGCTCCGGGGGTCCAGGCTGCTGCGCCAAAAACGACATCATTGTAGGTTTTTAGATACAGATGTTCCATGGTTGCTTTGCAACAGTAAAAAGGCACAGCCCACTGCGCTGCTTCCTTCTAGGCTTCAACAAAAAGGCAGCCCCGTGTGCCTTGCGTTTTACAGCCTGCAGTCGTTTTTGGTGTGATCAGCACATCAGGTCATTCTATTACTTTATGTAATGGTGTCTCTGAACAAGTGTCAAGCTTTTAATTGCATCCTTCACACACCAGCGTTGAGCCTAGGATTCTCCTCCGAGCAGCCAGTACTTAGGTGTGTGTGTGTGTGTGTGTGTGTGTGTGTGTGTGTGTGTGTGTGTGTGTGTGTGTGTGTGTGTGTGTGTGTGTGTGTGTGTGTGTGTGTGTGTGTGTGTGTGTGTGTGTGTGTGTGTGTGTGTGTGTGTGATAGGAGTATCCCTACTCCTGTGAGAAGGATGTGTGTGAGGAAATCATCCCAGTAGGGCTCCAGAAGGAGCGTTACTGTGTGAAGATCGACGGCGAGTGGGAGAAAGTGGCCGTCCACAGCACCCAGGACTACTGCGCCCAGGCCGTCCCGCCCCCCACCCCCAGTAAGTAAAGGGACGGGAGTTTATAATACATATGTACGACTTTCTGAAGATTTTTGAGTGCTGATACGATGTGAATTGCGATTCTGGTAATATTGTGATCCTGGAAATATTGCGATACCTTATTCTGATACGATATACTGATTTGATGTGTGATTTTATTTTTTGCGTGGTTTAATGCACTAGTTGAGGTTTGGGTTCTGGTCCTTTGGTGTCCGTCATTGTATTTTAAATGATCATGGCTGAACAGGACAGAACATAGTTGATGCAAATTGACTTTAGGCAAATTAGCTTTAGTGCTCTCTGTGGGACAATACCATTGATTTCAGGGTTCTTCCGCAGTTCTGGAAAGTATGGAAATGTATGGACTTTGATTTCCAGTTCCAATTTCCAGTTCTGGATAAAAACCCTTTATTTATTTATTTTTACATGGACAAATCTAGAAATATATTTGCAATTAAAAACCTTTATTTTAAAGGGGCAATCTCGAATATCTCAAAGATTGTCATTTAAATAAATGTCTGTTAAGTCACTATCGCCGAATGAGGGAACACAATGGCATGTGAGCCTGTGTCCCATTGATGAAAGCCCTTGCATTTGCAGTACTATGAATGTTGCTAACTGGTGGGGACGTTCCCGCCATGTATTCAAATCACAAGCGGCACAGTTAGCGACGCGTTCTCCATCACCCAGCGGAGGTTGTTCCGCCAGGAGTGTTGGGAGCTACCGCTACAGAATAGTTACATAATATAGCAACAGTTGTATTTCTACAACAATGATGAACGCTCCCCCCTCCATTGGACATGTGACTGAGGCTGATTCCTACAAAAACGATCATTGTTGGTGTTACTTTAGTGCACTTACTTGACCTACAGGCTCTGTTGACCTGAAGAGTAGCTGGCCTGACAGCAGGCTGGTCAGAAAGTAGTTCCATAATTAGAAAGAAACTGAGGTAAAAAAGTAGGTGAAACGAATGTATTGCGGTTGACTTGAGCAGGTGCAAATGTCTGTATCTGAATTAATAATAATAATGTGTCTGTATTTCTTTTCCTCCCCCTTTGTTGTAGGTTACAAGTCTCTGTACATCGGGCTGGGAGTATTTTTCTCATTAGCCTTCCTAGTCCTCCTGTTTGCTTTCTGTTTCAAGAAAGTCACCGGCTTCTCCCCAATACCAGTTGCGTTGGTGAGTTTGGTTTGTTTGTATTCGATATCCATATTAACATGCTCTATGCAGTGTTTCTCTGATGGTGCTCCATGTTCCCCTATATATCCCCTGTATTTTGAAGGATGGCCTGCATACTAAAACAGATATTAGTTTTCATATTGGTTATGAACAATTATAAAATAATCCCACCTTTTAATACAATGATTTGAATCTGAATATCACCTTAACAAAATGTAGTAAATCGAACTCCTAACATATAAGCTTGGTAAAATCGTTCCAATGCATGACAAAAATCATAACAGTGAAGCACTAGCCCATGTTTTTCATAAAACCTAATTGTGATGCTTACACCGAATGAATTTGAAATGTGCACATGTACATTATTTATTTACCTGTTTAGTTTTATGCTGGTAAAAGCGGTACCTTACTGAAACAATATATGTAAGAATAGTTGGAGAACTGCTACTCTAATGTGATCTCAAGACGTGCAGACAAACGCGAGCACAACCCAGCGGCCTCACTCACCCCTGCCCCTACTACGTTCTCCCTCGCTCTTCCTCCCCCTCTCCTCCCTCTCTCTTCCTCTCCCTCCCTCCCTCCCTCCCTCCTCTCACCGCATCTCTCAGTCCTTTGCCAAGAATGAACATGGCCTCCAACGGGACTTAAGCTGCACCCCGCTCATCCCAGACCAGGCCAGCGTGTCTCCGGTGGCCCACGTGGGCCGCACCATCACCGCAGCGGAGAAGGAGCACGAGCGGCCCCTGCCCACCGGGGTGGACCCAGCAGCAGAGGCCCGTGACGCGGGGCCCGGCCCGGTGGCTGCAGGCGTGGGGCCTCGCGCGGGGGATGACCCAGGGGTAGCAGCCCGTGACGCGGGGCAGGGCCACCCGGGTATGGAGCCCCGCGCGGGGGGTGACCCAGGGGTAGCAGCCCGTGACGCGGGGCAGGGCCACCCGGGTATGGAGCCCCGCGCGGGGGGTGACCCAGGGGTAGCAGCCTGTGACGCGGGGCAGGGCCACCCGGGTATGGAGCCCCGCGCGGGGGGTGACCCAGGGGTAGCAGCCCGTGACGCGGGGCAGGGCCACCCGGGTATGGAGCCCCGCGCGGGGGATGACCCAGGGGTAGCAGCAGGCGACGTGGGTCCCGGCCAACTGGATGCAGGCGCGGAGGAGGGCGCCCCGGAAGCGGAGCCTCTCGGTGAGGCCCTGAACGCTTCGGGTTACGAACAACGCGAAAGGGTAGTGAGAGTGGAGATCAGTCCTGGGGATACGATCGATGCCTACCATTGTTGAGCCAACCCAAGAAGCAAAAATGTGTTTTCATGATGGTGAATTACGGGATGCTCAGGCATATCTGTGTGGTTGACTTGGCAGAATTCAACTGTCCCTGACTCTACTGCCCTCCCTGACTCGACTGCCCTCCCTGACTCTACTGCCCTCCCTGACTCGACTGCCCTCCCTGACTCGACTGCCCTCCCTGACTCTACTGCCCTCCCTGACTCGACTGCCCTCCCTGACTCTACTGCCCTCCCTGACTCTACTGCCCTCCCTGACTCTACTGCCCTCCCTGACTCTATTTGACCATCTTGTGCGCTGATGGTGTGTTGATACACCATGCTGTCGTAGCAGCCACGCGGCAAGATCATTGGCCAACATTTCTGAACGTTTTCTTTGTCCGAGCCTACGAATCTGTGGCTCATCTAGTGATTGGCCGTCTCTCTCGCCGCCTGGTTGAGGTCAAATTGCACGGTGGCTGCATTCCATTAGTCGGTCAACACGCCATCGTTGACTTCCCCTCGGCACTTGACCTCAGGGGACTCCCCGCCGCCATCGTAGGTGTCGTTCCATTGGTCTGAAGAACTGAACTGAGCTCGGTGAGATGGACGGCTGACGGAGCGAGTCAACAACAAGGTCACTCCAGGGGTGTATATCACCCACAATGCATTGCAGTTATGCATTTGTAGTAAGGAAATCCATCCGTGGTCCAGCTCTGGTTGCTCACCACCAATGGAGACGGTGAATACATACATTAATGAATAGTTTGAGCGAGGCGATGACGTTTGTAAATCCATACTTGTTGCAATAACAACATGTCGCCTATATATGACATGTTGTACATACGCGAACATATTCATTAGAATCATATATCATAAATTCTAATTTGTCATAAAGTCAAGCTTGTATGAGTCTGCAGGGGTTTCTGATGATGGGTAAAAAGCATTTTTCATTTCAGCATGGGCTGAAAGTGTGCAAGGGGCGGGTGCCTTCCACCCACTTTCCCTGAGCTCTCTGACGGTACCCACAGCCCTTGGCCCCCTCAAATCAAGTTGAATTTCTCTGTATGGATCCTTTCCTTAATGTTAGAGCATAATCCGACTAACAAACAAGCACTTTAAGAAGGCCTACTTTGACGCGGCGCTATTGCCCCATAGATTACTTGGCAGCCTGCTTTCGCGGATTACGGCTGCAGCGTTTTCGCTCAATACTGGACCAATTTGAAAACGTGTTGTCTGTTTAACGTGCTTTACGTTAAACAGTTAGAGTAAACATTAGAGGTTAGTGCCTCTAATTTATCCATTCATGTGTGTATTTATCCACACATGCCAGTAGCAGCCATGCATGTTAGCGTTAGGTGCCTTGCTCAGAGACACATCAGAACGTACAGAGGAGGAGCCCAGCACCTGTTCTACTGTCCAAATATCATGTAATGTTGTGTCTCATAGTATGTATGTTCTACACTGTTACAGGAGATGCCTTGAGGGTTTGATGTTGCTCATGTAGTTGTATTTGTATCTATTGTACAACATGCAATGTGTTTCCAAGTGATTCACTTCGTTTTTTTTTCCCACAACACTTGGTGCTCATGGACAGAATTGGCAAAACTGAAATGAATGAATACTGTCTTCAAATCTCTACTATAAAATATCTACAAATGAGCAAATTTACAAATGGTCGTGTTCACACAAGGGTTTGAAATTCAACTCAAATCCCGATTTGGGAACGCAAAGGCAGCAAGAGAAAGCTGACGTCCAATGAAAACCAAGTGGAAGCTTGTGTGTGTAGGTCCGGTCTACATACCGTACACTGGCGTAGCACTGGCATACCGTACACAAGGTCCCCGTCAAATGACGAAGTGGGGCTATGGTATGTTCTGCTCTGCTCGCAATGTGTTGACTCGAAGCACTTATAATTATATTATATGTTCACTGGTCAGAATTGAACCAGGTTCGCTGCTCATATTGGCTAAATGGGTGGTGCGTTACTGGGCTGGTACAGGTCCATTCAGGTAAGAATTGCCTATATAAAAGGAAACAATAAGCAAACACTGTTGTGCCCCAATCTAAGTGTGTGTGTCGTGAGAGGTTTTTTGCCTTATCATTTGCCAAGTCATATGCATTCATTTTTACGCTTTATCCAAGTCATGGTTGTTCTGTAGGGCTAGTAGGGGTTTTTCTCAGATATAATTTTCAAAATAAAAGCCAGAGAAAGAAACAAACCGCTTCAGAAATCCAGTCATATTTATCACTTCAAACTGACATGTGGTTCAAACTATTCCGGTTTTGTTTCCCAAATTACTGATTATTTGTTGGATACATTTGTGTTTATAGGTTAAGATTAAACCATTGATGTGCTTATGGTGTCCATGTTTATTTTGTGCCCATTCATGTCTGCAACTCACTCCGACGCCACATCGCAGGGCATTTTTCAAAACAGGCTTAATGTAAATGCTTATTTTGATAAAGTTGATAAAATTTTGTTGATCTGTCTATTTTCTTTGTGCGTTTTGTAATTGATATGTTATGGATCGACAGTTGGCCACATAAGTAACTTGTGTTCTCGTGTTGGTTGTCCCTGATAACAGGCTGCATCTCAGAATCGTTTGGAGTTCAAAAGCGTAAGGTGTGGGTGGGTGTGTGGGTGTGGGTGGAATTGAATGGCATTGATCACTTCTGGAACACCCGGATTAGGGGAGAAAGCGGGGGTCTTTGCGTTGTTGTGTCGGGAAAGAAACCGCACCTCTGTGTGTCTTGAGTTGCAACATTCAGAGAAATCAACCCGTTTCCTCTTACACGTACGCGTGTGTGTGTGAGTGTGTGTGTGTGTGTGTGTGTGTGTGTGTGTGTGTGTGTGTGTGCGCGTGCGTGCGTGCTCCACTGTCAGTTCACGCGCGCGCGCACGTGTGTGTAGCAAGCCCTTTTAACATTTAATCAGTTTGGCTGACTAGTAGCGATTTAGTTTTCACTAGTGGAAATGACATTTCGACATGTCAAAATGTCGTTTTGACTAGTTCAAATGTTAATTTAAGATATCTGTAAAGCAATTTTGACATGTAGAAATTACATTTCGACTAATTTAATTATAGATATCAGTAATTCCCTTTTCACTAGTAACTAACGATTTCAGATATCAACAATTGCATTTCCTTTATGTCCGACAAATCAACAAACCATTTCGGATATGTGGGCGTCATATTATTAAAATACCATTTATACCAAAGTCATTGGTCGACGTTTAATTACCATATTAGTTTAGGATATGTCACCTCATTACCAAGTTAGTTTCGGATATGTCACCTAATTACCATATTAGTTTAGGATATGTCACCCTAATTACCATATTAGTTTAGGATATGTCACCTCATTACCATATTTGTTTCGGATATGTCACCTACCATATTAGTTTCGGATATGTCACCCTAATTACCATATTAGTTTCGGATATGTCACCTAATTACCATATTAGTTTCGGATATGTATGACTAGTTGTAATTAAGTCACATATCTACAATTGACATTTCCACTAGTAAGAAATTAATTGTTGATATCAAGAATGAACATTTTGACTAGTGAGAAATTAATTGTAGATATCTTTAATATCTAATATCTATTGCTACTAGTCAAAATTACATTATGGATATGTTGGCTTGGAATTATAACTAGTCAAAAAGGGATTGTTGATATCTACAATTGCTATTACCACTACTGATTAAATGTTAAAAGCCCTTAGTGTGTAACTGCCATAGTGTGTGTCGCTATTTCTTTCACATTGTGTCACGCAATTTTTGCGTTTGTTGTCACACATCTTTTTTGTGATAGCTTCCGCTTTGCCGTGCCTTCCTCTTCTGTGAGGCTGAGGGAATCGTCCGTGCGCCTGACCCTCATTTCACCTGGATTTAGACTAGTCATCTACAACGTTTCTTTTATTGACATAAAGTCTAACTTATTCTAGTAGTTTAAAAGACCACCCTTTTCCTCTATAAATCTCATTCCTCATAAAGATTATTAAATAAAAAGTTTAGTTTTTTTCCAATGAAAAGACCTGAGCATTGCCTTCTTTCATTTATAATTACAATGAGCGTTTGTAGAAAAACAAATATTAAGGAAGAATCCCAGGCCTGACCTTGTGGCAAACACACGCACATCTGTGGTTCACAGTAAGCTAATGTCACCATATGGCTGGGAAAGATAACATGTCACTGCACCACATACAGTTCCTTCTGCACAAGGTTAAGGTCATGGCTCAGTAACGTGACTCAACAACCAACATTGCCCTCACTAAATCCCCTTTAGTGCCTGCCGTTTTTTTACTGTTGTCTGTTATATATAGTCTATATCTTTACATTGATGGTCCATTGTATGTCTTTCCCTTCGTGATGCAGGCCCCGTCTGTCCATCCGTGTTGTATTTAAGATGCAATTTCATTTAATATAATGTATTTTGATGGATGACCTGCCCAGTGAGTGCAGATGCACACTAGCCTTCCCGGCTCACTGACACATTTACAGAAATATATTTTAATAGGTACTGTCCCTGTCAAATAAAAAACAACAATAAATACAAAAAAAAAGGTTTTAGAGGAAATAGATAATTCACATTTCATTAGTTTATAGAAAATCATAAATCATATTGATTGTGAAAATGGACAGACCTTCAACACGTACACAAAATGCATCAACCCACACTTTGGTTCCTTTCAGACCCTTTTCACAGAGGCTTCATCATAGGATAAATCCAGGTGTCACTCATAATTATTATGGGCCTGCTCTTTTATGTACCAAGGAACAGGTAGCAGACTGAAACTAGTGAAGCTATCACACTTGGACCATGACCTGTGCTCTGGTACATACAAGTAGCAGACCCATAACTAGTGTTAAAAGTGAGTCCCGTGTTTGTCCTATGATGTGGACAGGGCTATTGGAACAGACCGCTCTCCCTACAGTAGGAATAAAGAGAGAATAACACACAGAATGAGAGATGGTTGGAATGGATTGGGCCAGAACTCCGTAGCAACAAGAGCTGTGTCTTGTTAGTAATAAGAGCAACATTCTTAGTTAAGTCACTTTAGTTTAGTTAATACTGCTCCACTAAACACATGGTTCCTTTATCAAACAAGTAAACCAAACCAATCGTGTGTTTTGTTTACATGAATAGATATGTATTTGCAAACTGCCTTTCATATAGAATTGGCAGTGCTTCAAAAAAATGTGTTATGTAAAACAGTAACTTCTCATTCAAACTGATAATGAAACAAGAAGCATCAAGTAAGTAATAAGGAACGGCCGTCGCATGAAGTGTAACATAAACCTAACACAATAAATATTTGAGTAAAGGAAAGGTCAAGGTAGAGGAAGTTGACCACTGACCAGTCACCTGAAAGCGCCAGTATCTGCTTGCTGATTGGCTGCAGGACCGTGTACTTCCTCGAACCCATAGGGCTGGAAGCCATAGGTTTTGTAATTGGTTAGCCACAGAGTACACTGGGAGGAAAGCACATGTTGTTATGTGAAGGCTAGCTGTGGTTCATCTTCTAGCTTTGTGACTGAAAGTCAAGTCATGGTAAAAACATGAAGTGAAACTAAAGGTCAGCTTCTCTGTTCTTTTTCCTTATTTACTTTGACTAAACAGTATCTCATTACCACCAATAAAGAACCAACATCAATACAGAACTACCATCAGGGTGCAGTCTTTGAACAGAGGTCCCACTTTAAATTAATCAAAACTCAAAACATTAAACAAGGAATCATGCTCAGTCTTATATTGGCATTCATCGATACCCAGGAAACGTTCTGTGCGCATATAATTGTTTTGTGAACCGATAAAAAATCGACCTAAATCAAATGGTGCTGTAAACCTGACAATAAACATGCAACAAACTGTCAGCAATAACCTGACACAAGTTTTAATTGCCCCCCGCCGCCCCTCAGAAAAAAAGATGTAATCTCTAATTGAAGTGACAGTCATCCCACAACATCAGGGACTATGCAAAATATGTCCAGGAAACAAGGTGTCAAAACAGTTGTAAATCAAACACCTTTTGACAGCGTGAGGAAAGAGGAAGCAGCTGTAAACTCCACCGGCCAATATAAGGCTTGCCAACGTTCCCGGAGGTGTCGGTCTGCGGTATCGGGCACGGTCTGCATCATGGCTTTCTGCGGCTTCCTGAGTCCCGGCTCCGGCGTCTACGCCATGGTCTCTCTGATGCTCGGGGTGCTGGTCTCGGGGAACCCGCCTAGTCGGCTCACAGCACAGGGTAAGGGTACCCCCGTGGGCCGCGTTGTTGCGTGAGGTTGGACGTGTGTGGGGTGGTGTTGTGGTGCTGGGACTCTCTTGAGGTGCATGTCATTAATGAGCAGGTAGTCGGAGCGTCTTGCTTAAGGGTGGAAGACCGGTAGACCAGCACAGACATCTCAACCCAGATCCTCAAACAACTCAACGACTAGACTGTACTGCAGTGTTTGTTGCCGTGCCATGCATGCCATGTCTCAGTGTGCATACGGGTTGCGCACCGTTGCACATGAGGTTCGGTGAATCACCCGAATCACTACCTAGTTAACGAATGGACTATTCGCCGTTTTTCCATGGGGTAATCACGTGTTTGATGATGAATAACATGATCCCGTCTGTTGCTGCAGGGTTGTTGGCCGCTCCGGTAGACCTGAGGTTTGACTCTGTGGATTATAAGACCGTCTTCCACTGGAACCCGCCGCTCAGCGACGCAACGCTCAACTACTCGGTCCAGTGGAAGATGTGAGAACCCCATGCACACGCACGCACGCACGCACACACGCACGCACACACGCACGCACGCACACACACACACACACACAATTATACGCATAGAATACATACAGAAACACACACCACGCACACACACACACACATAAACATATGCATAGAGTACATACACAAACACACACCACACACACACACACACACACACACACACACACACACATTCTATATTACATAAAAATGATGTTCAAACTTAAATGATGTTTAAGACTGAAAGCCCCTCCTGTCTCTGCCCTCCCATAATAAAGTGTATTAATAATAAAGTCCATCTCTTATCTTACATTCAGCTATGGGGATTCACAGTGGCTGCAGGTGAAGGGCTGTCAGGGGATCCAAAGTCTCCATTGTGACCTGAGCAGGGTGACCTCCAACTCCAGGGAGTGGTACTACGCCCGGGTGCACGCCTCCTCCACCCTGCTGGCCAGCCGCTCAGCCTGGGCCCTCTCGCGCCGCTTCAACCCGAGCTGGGACAGTACGTCTGCAGACATGTGGTCAACAAAACCCGCTCCTCCTCCTCCTCCGCCTCCTCCCTTTCCTCCACCTCCTCCCCCTCTCCTCATCCTCCTCCTCCACCCCCTTCTTCTCCACCTCATCCTCTTCCTGCCTTCTCCTCCTCCTCCTCCACCACCTCCTCCTCACTCTTCTCATCCTCTCTGCCTTCTCCTCCTCCACCACCTCCACCACCTCCTCCTCCCTCTCCTCCTCCTCCTCCTGCCTTCTCCTCCTCCACCTTCATCACCTCCTCCTCCCTCCACTCATCCTCCTCCTTCCTTCTTCTCGACCTCCACCACCTGCTCCTCCCTCTCCTCATCCTCTTCCTGACTTCTACACCTCCTCCATCACCACCTCCTCCTCCCTTTCTCACTCCTCCTCCTCCACCTCCTCCTTGCCCTGCGTTATTTAATGACATTACGGCACATTGTATTAAAGTCTATGTGTTTATATTGTATTGTTCATACATCCACCCTGTTCATTTTTGCAGCAATAATCAGCCCGCCGACATTAAACTTGGCGTTAACAGCACGGGGCATTGTGGTCCGACTGAGGCCTCCTCCTGCCCTGGTGAGGAAGCTGCACAAAAAGCTCTGCTGCAGAATCCATCTCCGACACAGCAGCGGCAAGGAGGTAACCCCGCGTTGAAATGTTACTATGGCAATAACCACACAGCATCAGCAGGTCAGAGCTAACCTGTTGAGGTCTGATCGCAGATTGACTGTCGTGAACTTCCCTTCCTCTTACGGACACCTCTCTCTTCCTTTTTCTCTAAATATAGTGATTTGTTTCGCGTTAGTGCAGTGCATTTAGAAAACCAATATGAATACCGGTAAAACCCATTTGAGAAAAATCCCCGAATGAAAAAACGAGATACGGTATTACCAACCTATTACTACTGTTGGCCTCCCCTTGGTTCCTTCCTTCCATCCTATTCTCTTCTCTGCAGGACAGGATTGAGATGAAGTCTTGTTCCAAGGAGCTGGTTCTGGACCACCTGAGTGCAGGCACCAGGTACTGTCTCCAAGCCCAGAGTGTGGTCTGTCTCCAGGGCAAGAGCAGCGCCACCACCCCTCCCATGTGTGTCACTACTCTGAAACGCGCAGCCGCCAGGTACGTTTACACGTTACCGTACGTTCTGCATGAATAAACACCCCGTTTACATCCGCACGTAAACGAATAAATACTTTAGGGTGAATGGACAGCGCTGGATTATTTCGGCGTTCTAGCTGATGTGAAACAAAAGCTGAGGTAATGCTTTGGGGGTAGAAACCTTGTTTGGCGACATCCAGTGCTAACTGAGGTTGTGTCCTTAACATATTGGGTTTTTTTTTTCTATGGACTCGGCCCACCTGAGGCCTCTAGGTCTGTCTTCCATGTGTTCCTTCTCAAGGTTTCCACCGCTCCCCATCAGGCGTTTAGTATTTCTCCCCGTCACACTGTAACGGAGATAAAACGCCTTACAAAATAAGTGGTATCATTTATTCATGCTAATGTCACTTCCTTTAAGCTCCCACTTCATAACCTGAAAACAACCACACAACTCGTTCCTCCTTCACCTTTTTACCACTCTTCTATCATCCAGGCTTTTTGTTGATCTCCAGATCCTGATTCCTAGCACTGAAGTGTTGGAGGATACGAGAGGGATCTCAACCCACACCTCTGTAGCTCCAGCCATCACTTCTAGCTTGAGGATCACAACGGATCAGCGCAGAATGGAAAAAAGCGACTCACTTTAAATATTTCAAGCTTTATTCTTAATGATTCATGTAACATTCTGTTAAAACGAACCTGGCGCAAATGTCTGACACTGTACACAAATCATCAGGTTTTTGCTCCAGAAGAATGTTTTTCTTTATTACTTAAAACTCACAATATGACTAAGCATAGTTTTCTCAGGCAATATAAATTATTTTACAATCTTGTAAACAAAACACAAGGGTCAAATCTAAGTCCTGATATACACTTTATTAACATTGTTCAATACTCTCTTCTTTTGATCAATCAGGAGTGAAAAATAACCAATACTGTTGTAATAACAAAAATAACAGAATAACAGATTTACACAAAACAAAACAAATGAAAACACATCATGTCCCCGCACTTTGTTCGTTAAATCCTTCTGACATCTTGGAGAATGCACTGAGCGTTACCAAGGAGCAGTGTGTAGGGTGTCATCAGACGAGATGAGGTCATGTTCAGATTTCTTTAAAAATATATATATATTGTGATCTATATAAGCAGCTGGTTGTTCACCTAGTGATTTTGGTCAAATACAAGACACAGAGAGCCCTTGTTCAAAAACATTGTGCTTGATTACAGATTTGTATTCCACTGTAAAGACATCAAGGGAACTGCATAGAGCAGCTCTGCTCAGCTTAGATTAACCTTCACAAATAGCAGTGCGTAGAACTCTGTGAGATAGTTGTGGGCTACTAATGTTGTTTTATGTCTCTTATTAGCTGGCTGCTAAAAAAAACAGAGATCCTATCTTTGTGATACTAAATAATGATACTAAATCAATTCTGATGAAATGTGGTGCTTCGTGAAGTACATCAGTAAGGCGACGACGTTTCTGCGAATTGGTCTTGTGGAATAAAAACATCCTCCATTATAATGGTTTCTTTCCCTCTACTTCCGAATGGTTTTTAGTGGTCTTTAAGCAGCAGCAATGAGTCCGGATGATATAATATTATAGAACGTCATGTGAACCACGCACACGCGTTACATCTGGCCTTTACACAACTTCGAATCATTATCTTTACAAAGTGTCCATGTGAGGAAAAATACTTCCCATAACACCACAAGAAAAGGCCAACAAACATTGGTTATAGATTGTTTTTTTCATCATCAGTACACTGATCTTAACATAACTATAATCTCATGTGGAACCACTGGTCTTGTTTAAGCTGCTTCTTAGTTTACACTTGCTAGCGTATTATCATGTTTAAAGAGTTATTCATTACTTATAGATTCTTGATGGAGAAATGAAGATTCACACAATTGTGGATACACATAGTTGAGGAGATCTTGAATATAAATATTTGTTAAAAGCCATAAAAGCACCGTACAGCTATACTCCAGAGAGAAGGAAGGGTCTTTTGGATTTCATTTCAGTCTGAATTTTAAGTGGAAACTTTCCACCCCTGCATTTCGAGCACATAATTAGTCTTTTGATGTGGAATGCAACCTCAAAATAAGGAACAACAAAAAACACATTTCCACAAACAGGCTAACGTCTAAGACATACAACAAGAAAGTTACCCAGCATCCATCGGAAATGGATAAAAACGAATATTTACAAAGCGTTCTGATTTGATTCAGTTTCTGCTTAACATTAAATGCACCCATTCTTCTGTAACAAATCCGATGTGTCAAAGTACCGGTGCCATGGAGTCCGTTAGGAAACCAGAGGGAAGTTGACCCTCTCCTCCGCGCTGCTCAGCCGGCTTCTCCACGCAACAGCAAGTCTCTTCTGCATCACTGACAGCAACACGTATAAATAAAACAGGTGAAGGTATTGTGTTGCCATGGCTACAGCGGCGGTCAACGTTTCGCTGTGCCACTCATAGAGCAAAGAGAGGGAGGCAGGGAGGAGGAATGGAGGAGAGCAGGAGAGGAGAGAAGGCTACCTTTGAGAAGGTTAAAAGGCCAGCGATGGCAGCAGGAGCACCTGAACAACAACGAGCGACGGTAGAGCTGCCTTCACAACTCTGGAGCGTTCCTCTGGATGCACGTCTTGGATCTGGAATGATGCAGGGATGCCTGATGAATGAATGAATGAATGAATTTAAAAAAGAAAACTGGCATCACCAGGCAGTGATTTCCAGGAGGTCTACCGCTCGAGACGTTGAAAGAGCACTTCCAGTTGTAGAACACTATGGGTACGGACCAGGCCGTCGGCTCAACACCCAGCAGCAGCAGCAGCATTTAACAGAACCTCTGCAGGCCCCCCCCCCCCCCCCCCCTGCCCCCACCCTAGGAGAGGAAGTCCTTCTCCAGCTGGAAGACGGAGGGCCGGCCCGGGGAGCTCTGGATGCGGCACAGCGGCACGGTGCAGTCCCTCTTCTGGCCCTCCGTGTCCATGTCCAGCAGGGAGCAGCCCGACATGCCCGGCCCCTGGGGGCCCAGCATCACCGTCAGGGCCTGGGAGCTCTTGTGGCCCGAGTAGTGGCCCAGGGAGTAGCTCTTGTTGCGGCCCCGCAGGAGGGCCCAGGTCTGGGGCTTGGCCCGGAGGGACAGGGGCCTGGGTCTGGAGCACGGCGCCTCAGGCTTCTTCTTGTCTGCCGCCGCCGGGCCGTTCTTCTGGTCCTTCTCCGACTTCTTCTTCTGATTGGTGGATGGAGCAGGAGGAGCCTGCTGGGGCGGCGGCCCATTGGCTGGAGGAATGAGAAGGAATATTCCGATTCACAAACATGGATCAAAAGAAAACCAAACCCTAGAAGAACTTGTTTGAGATGGGATGTGATGTAGTGGGTTTCATAGTAGTGCATTGATCCTGGTCTACATCCCGCCTGGAAGTTTGAACAACATAGGATATGAAGCACATCTGAACGGAATTGCCCTCTAATGGTTCAACTATGCTACTGCATGCATTGCCTGTTACTATTGTCGTTTTGGGTTACCAGGTAATGTCAATCAAACATTCTGGCTACTACGCACCCCCAAATCTAGGTGCAGTGAGTGGGAGGGCCTTGTGCAAAAGAGTGAAAGCCTGAACAGTAATATAGCCCTCCCCTAAAGAAAAAGAAAAAGTGTCTAGCTGAAGTCCGCAAGAACGCATTTTTCATTTCTTTTAAAATATATTTATTTTACTGTAGTCCCTGTTGTTACTCACTACTGTAGTCCTGTTACTCACTACTGTAGTCCCTGTGTTACTCACTACTGTAGTCCCTGTTGTTACTCACTACTGTAGTCCTGTTACTCACTACTGTAGTCCCTGTGTTACTCACTACTGTAGTCCCTGTTGTTACTCACTACTGTAGTCCTGTTACTCACTACTGTAGTCCCTGTGTTACTCACTACTGTAGTCCTGTTACTCACTACTGTAGTCCCTGTGTTACTCACTACTGTAGTCCCTGTGTTACTCACTACTGTAGTCCCTGTTACTCACTACTGTAGTCCTGTTACTCACTACTGTAGTCCCTGTGTTACTCACTACTGTAGTCCCTGTGTTACTCACTACTGTAGTCCTGTTACTCACTACTGTAGTCCCTGTGTTACTCACTACTGTAGTCCCTGTGTTACTCACTACTGTAGTCATGTTACTCACTACTGTAGTCCTGTTACTCACTACTGTAGTCCCTGTGTTACTCACTACTGTAGTCATGTTACTCACTACTGTAGTCCTGTTACTCACTACTGTAGTCCCTGTGTTACTCACTACTGTAGTCATGTTACTCACTACTGTAGTCCTGTTACTCACTACTGTAGTCCCTGTGTTACTCACTACTGTAGTCCTGTTACTCACTACTGTAGTCATGTTACTCACTACTGTAGTCCCTGTGTTACTCACTACTGTAGACCCTGTGTTACTCACTACTGTAGTCCCTGTTGTTACTCACTACTGTAGTCCTGTTACTCACTACTGTAGTCCCTGTGTTACTCACTACTGTAGTCATGTTACTCACTACTGTAGTCCTGTTACTCACTACTGTAGTCCCTGTGTTACTCACTACTGTAGACCCTGTGTTACTCATTACAGTAGTTCCTGTTACTCACTACTGTAGTCCTATTACTCACTACTGTAGTTCCTGTGATACTCACTACTGTAGTTCCTGTTACTCACTACTGTAGTCCTGTTACTCACTACTGTAGTCCTGTTACTCACTACTGTAGTTCCTGTGTTATTCACTACTGTAGTCCCTGTGTTACTCACTACTGTAGTTCCTGTGATACTCACTACTGTAGTTCCTGTTACTCACTACTGTAGTCCTGTTACTCACTACTGTAGTCCTGTTACTCACTACTGTAGTTCCTGTGTTATTCACTACTGTAGTCCCTGTGTTACTCACTACTGTAGACCCTGTGTTACTCACTACTGTAGTTCCTGTTACTCACTACTGTAGTTCCTGTGTTATTCACTACTGTAGTTCCTGTGATACTCACTACTGGGGTTGGTGGAGGAGGACTTCTTCCTCCGTAACCGGGGTCCTGGGATGGGGTTCCCCGGCTCTGGTGCCGGGCTGGGGGTCTGCACCGGGGGCTGGGTCTGGGTCCTAGCTGCCCCTGCTGCCGTGTCATGCTGCCCCTCTGCTCCGGCCACGGCGTCCAGAGTCTCGTCCCTCCCCCCCGGGTCCCCGTCCGCACTCCCGCCTCCCCCCGTCCGCAGGAGACAACAGGTGGAGTTGCCCTCCAAGATGGCCGACATGGAGATGAGATTGACGGATCCGGGGGCGTGGCCGGGGGAGTGGCCAGAGGCGGGCTCCTCCTTGCGGGGGGCGCGGCCACCCGGCGGGGAGGTGCTGCGTCGGAAGCGGGTGGCGCGCTGGAAGAGCCCCTCCTTCTTCTTCTTCTCCTCGCGCTGCGGCTCCCCGGCCTCCTCCGGGCTCCTGAGGGCCTCCCGCAGGTCGTAGCCCAGCGCCAGCGAGGCCAGCAGCGCCCCGCAGCCGTACAGCACCGAGTCGGTCCGGCGCCGGGCCGAGGACCGCTTCAGGCTGTTGGTGGGCGTGAGCTGAGGGGTGGTGGAGGTGGAGGAGGTGGAGGTGGTGGTGCATTGGTCCTCGGGACACTCCGGACCCCCCGTGGTCGCCGTCTCCCCGCCCGGCCCGCAGGGACCGGCCCCGGGGCTCTGGGCCGGCGGGTCCTCCCTCCACAGGGGTAGGTCGATGTACACCTGGTTGGGGAACTTGAGTTGCTTTGGTTTGGAGCTGCTGCCGTCTCCGCCGTCTGGGGCGTAGGCGTCGTCTTTACCGCCCCCTGGTGGTCACACCACACTTATTCATTAAAACATGCACTGGATTGAGGAGGATTGTTGATAAAGGCCTCAATGGAGACACAGAAACACACACAAACACTTCAGTGGTAAAGTGTACCAACGTGTTCAGAAATTAAACATTAAAACGAACCATTTTTTATCTGCAGCATAAACATGAACATTACAACATGCAATTGATGCAAGTAATTCCAATTTAGTCAGAGACATAATTTTGTATATAATTATACATACGTAATACAATTTATTTATGTTTTAAGAACCGTATAGTACTACTAGGGGAGATAACTGCTAGGGGACCTCCATTAGTTAAGAACTGCAGTAACACACACAGGTAATCCTGTGTGTGTTACTGCACACATAGGATACCTAGTTCATTTATGTATATCATATACTTTTGATGAAACAATATATGGAAAACCAAAAACCCTCATTCAAGCTAGTCCCCATCCACTATATATATATATACAGTATATATATACTGTATATATATATATATATATACGTAAAAAACATCTGTCACACTTGTGGTAGCCTATATATATATCGCTGTTCAGGCTGTCATTATGTCCACTGGCTATAATCAGATTTGGAAGTGTGTAGCCAGACCGTTTGATGGACGTTACCTGGTTACCCAAAACGGCCAGTTACTGGTAGCTCCTGCAATAGCATGCCTTTAACCTGTAGAGGGCAATTTGACTCCATAGTTACGTCTTATCCTACATTTGTGCATTTAAGTCGAGATTTGGACCAGGATCAATTCCTTCACTATGTAACCCACTACATCATTTGTCATCCATAACAAGTTATTTTTGGGTTTGGTTTTCCAAATGTAAAAGTGATCTGAACGAAAGAAGCAATGAGTTGTGTGAGGAGAAAGTAGGGGTTCAGCTGTGCGGCCCCTATAAGACGGCTGGGGGCCCGCCTCACCTTGTTCAGCGAACAGCGCAGCCAGGGGGACGGACTTCTGGGTCTTCAGCAGACTGGTGGACCAGGGGTTGCTGCCATCAGAGAGAGGTCGCACTCTGGTACACACACACACACACACAGACCACACACACACGCACACACGTACACACACACACACGTACACACAAACCAAGCAAGTATTAGGCAGGCTGTGTTAATATGTACACATAATGAATGTTATATGAAAATATCACTCTTGTTCCTCTGGAACACAATGTGTATGCTTGTTCTGAAGCCTTTACGACTGTCACTACTGCTCGGATCACTTTGTTTTCAACTCGTAGTCTAAAGTTTTCCGGCTAAAACGGGATTTACCAACCCTTTAATGAATGAAAATAAAAATATATACATTTCATGAATGAATTAATGTATATATACATCTACATATAATGAATGAATGAAAATATAAACAAGCATATGTGTGTGTGAGGGTGTGTGCAATGTGTCTGTATGTGTGTGTACGTGTGTGTGTGTGTGTGTGCATGCGAGTGTGTCTGTATGTGTGTGTACATATACGTGTGCGTGTGTGTGCATGCGTGTGTACATATACGTGTGTGTGTGTGTGTGTGCGTGTGCGCGTGTCTGCATGTGTGTGTACGTGCACGCGCGCGCGTGTGTGTGTGTGTGCGTCCCTCACCTCTCGGCGGTGGCGGGCCGCTCCTTGCTCTGCACGGAGCTGGGGCCCCAGGTACGGCCCTTCTTCTTGATGCCCTTCTTCACGTCGTCGAACTCCTCCGGCCTGAAGAGGGTGCTGCGGCCCCACGTCCGGTTGCTCTCGTCCAGGGTCACTGTGGAGAGGAGACCACGGTCGTCACGGTTACTGGATACACGGCCACCGACACAACAAGGCCGACCCCTTCCCGCGGTGAACGTGTTAGTTAGCTAGACGGACTACGGTGACCATACTGGGAAGTATGGTCACCCACCCCCCCCCCCTCCCCCCCCCCCCGAGTACACCCACTGTTAAAGGAAGTGGTAGCCATTGATGCTCTCTCAGTGGTAACGTACTGGGAAGGACAACGGCTTGGATTTCGGTCCAGTGTTGTTTTCTTCCGAGGGTCCTCTTTTTGATGGGCAAACGGTGTCGCATCCAGAGAACGAGCATTATAGTCACACACGCAGAGATGGATTAGGTGGAATGTAACAAAAGAGGTGTTTTTTCCGCATTGCCTGACCCCTAATCTCAGATCCAGCCGTCCTACTATGTTATAGCAGAACCTCTGGGGAAAGATGGAAAAGAGCCTGGGCTGGATTTGTGCGAGTACATAAAGCTTTCATAAGTAGTTTTTAATCATTAAATTTCTACAGTGGCCATTCAACGTGGCGACAATCTTTACAAACACTTTTTTTTATAGTTTACTACTGCTGGCCAAGTTTGTGTTAGCCAATCACACGCTTACAGATCCCCGCCTGCAGCAACATGATTGGTCAAAACAAACGTGACGCGAAAGAGGTTGAAACGCCCCGTTCACCCAGATTTGAGCTGGTCTGCCATCAGATGTGTGAGACCAAACTCCCCCAATGGGAGGTTACTGACACACAAAAAAACAGGGATGTTAAGGTGAAGTGCAGCCATCCTGAACGCATTAAGGCCACAGCACACCATAGAAACCTCGTTAGAATCCCACACAGGAAAACCTGCAACACCAACCAAGACCCAGTGGCTCCCAGCCGGTGAGTCGGTCGAACAACAGAGACAACCATTTTGCCATGTCCCACGGGTTATGAGCCGACCACCACAGACCACTTGTTGCCTTCCTCTGTGCCGTAAGCATAAGCGGAGGACAGGCCTGTGGTCCGGGCGAGGGAGCAGCCCATCGCTTGCCTTTGCTTCCGGGCCCTGAGCGGTCTGCAGCGATCTCGCTGGTGAGATCGACCTCCTGCTGGTAAACATACAGACTGTCCCTGGGCGGGCGACGCTGCACTGAGGGAGGGAAGCATAATAACACGGAGCCGTCATGCCATGACACCCTCCAGCACAATGAGCGCTCGAACAATTAGAACAGGCGTTGCATGTTTTGGATTGCACTGTTTTGTCTTCACCTTTTTTTTTATACTCGTCATTGTTTGCAAGTCCAGGTAGGAATATTCTAAACTCGAGTCACTGTGTGTCGAGTCTGAATAGTTTACAAAACATTCACAAAATCTTTAGAAGCCATGAGCAATCCTTATGCATGCGTGTTTGTGTGTGTGTGTGTGTGTGTGTGTGTCTGTGAGTGTAAGAGAGAGAGAGCTAGAGAGAGAGAGAGAGAGGGGGATTGGCCCTCCATTTCACTTGTAGTCATCTGAATCATTATGTTCAAGAAGAAAGGATAACATTTGTTGTAGATAACCCTGCCTTACACTCCATTTTGGGCATTCTTTGAGTGTAATTTGCATCATTGTATTCATGAATGAACTTGTCCATGAACCACCTGACTGTGGCTCCTCCCCACTGTGAGCTCAGAGACTCATGGCACTCGGACGGACAGAACGGGAGACGGTGGTCTTACGCTGAATGGCTCGTAGTCGCGGGATGAGGGTGGGGCTACTGGGAGGGGAGGAGTTTGTGCTGTGAAGGCTCCGCCTCTTGTCCATGGAGGGCGATGCCTGCACCGTTATCTTGTGTTGGAAATCTGTGACATCACAACAAACGGGCATGACACATCATGTGTAGACACGGCATACAAACAAGCATGAAAAGCGAGGCACTGTGATATCATTTAAACACAAACGCAACATGTGGTTGTTCAATAAGAACACACACGCGCACACACACACGCACGCACACACACACACGCACAACCGTACGCACGCACGCGCACACACACACACACCTGTACGCACGCACACACGCACGCACACGCACGCACACACATGCACGCACACCCATGCACACACACGCACGCACACACACACACACACGCACACACACACGCACGCACACACACACACACATACACATACCCGAGGGCAGGCTGATGCGGTTGCCGTCCTTCAGCTTGAGACGGGAGCGCTTGAACTTGCCCTTCCTCTTCTTCACGTTGGGCTTGTCCTTGTTGAGCTGGAAGATGAGGATGTTGAGCTCCCGCTCCAGCACGTTGATCTCCCGCTCGGCCAGCTGCTGCTCCCGCCGCTTCAGCAGCTCCTCCTGGGACTTCTGCTGCAGGGCGGCCCGCGACAGCTCCTCCTCCCGCGAGCGCAGCTCCTGGTCGGGCGGGGGCGGGGGTGGGGGTGGGGGTAAAGGGCGGGGGAGAGAATAAAGAGGGGTTCAAACGCAGGGTCTCGAAGAGGAACAAGCCCCTGGCCGTTGCTGTCGCCCGCGGTCTAGGAGAGAAGTCGCGCAGAGCCAGCCTTTCCGTACGGGAAGCCTCGGACATAGTCCATCAACGCCGCCCACTTGTTGTCAGGAGGTCCTTGGCCCCTGGCTGTTGTCCCCTGTAGTCTAGGAGAGAAGTCGCGCAGAGCCAGCCTTTCCGTACGGGAAGCCTCGGACAGACTCCATCAACGCTGTGACTGCGTGGATGGACTCGGTCCAGAACCGCCCACTTGTAGTCAGGAGGAGGACTTTGATTGACATGCAAGCGGGACCGAACGTGGACCGCGTCTTGAGATTCTTCAGTGCACTTGCACAGCTCAACTTGCCCCGTTGTACAAGATGTTCAGGAGGAATCGCATGGTGATGCAGAGCGAATGAACAGAAGGCGCTGTGACGACCCAAAGAGGAACGGGCCCAGACTGCATCCCCAGTCAGGGGTGTTGCTGCCTGGGCAGGGGGGGGGGGGGGGGGGGAGGTGGTCAGGACACAGGGCCCAGGAAAACAGACAGATTTGTCTCTAAAGAGTGGCCCTGGTTATGGGCCTCATCAGGGAGAGCCCGTAACCAGGAGGGCCCAGAGCCTCCATGAAGATAGGTTTGGTCGATCAATCGATCAACACCTTGGTGGAGGAGTTTTGCAGGGGATCAGTTTTTGGAAACACAAGACTACACACTGTGGTGTCTTCCATGTGGAATAAAAGAGGACTGTGGCGTTATCAATTTTCATTAGACATGACGGAGAGAGACGGTGAGGCCGAGAGGGAGGGAGGGAGGGAGGGAGGGAGGGAGGGAGGGAGGGAGGGAGAGTTAGATCGAGAGAAAGAGAGACAGTGTTGAAATTGCAGGTTGAGAAAATCAAAATTAATAAGTGAAAGGAACATAAAGACAAACCCAAGTTGCGACCAATTTGCCTATTATCCTGTATGATGAAGCAAAGGTCTTTGACAGGCAGATGTATGGTGTATGTGTCGAAAAGAAAACACACTGGGGATTAGAGAAATGACCCGGGTATTGACAGACAGACAGACAGACAGACCGACAGACAGACAGACAGACAGACAGACCGACAGACAGAAAGCTATGTAAGACGCAGCCTGCTCTAGTGGGATATTGGAAAACACGCGAGTGTTGGTGTTCCGTTGTCACAAGAACAAAAGGGCTTTTCTGTTTTTCTCAGGGCTGGCTCTGCCCTGCATCCCCTCTCTATTCTTATTTTAATTGCTCTTAGCTTAGCGTATATAATCCTGACTGGATGACTTCCATAAAGCAGCTTTAAAGTGGTCCCCACCCCTCAAGCCACCCACAGAGACGCAGATTACTGGCAGATCTGGACAGGAAATCTGCGGTTGCAGTTGCTTATGGAGTGGCTTATTTGGAAAACATTCTCATGGAATCACTGTGGGAACGATGCTCACTGCAGAGATAAACAGCATTACAACAGTTCAAGCACTACCTTGTAATGCTGTCAAATTGTGGTGCTGAGAGAGTGAATTAATACCATTATGAATCTGGCCATTTGACCACCTTTTAGACCGCTGGGAAAAATGCTCATTATCTAAGTTTGCCCATAATATATAATAACTTATTAACCGCCGATATGGCTTGAAAGTTAAGCGCCTCTAGTATGTGCCATCAGAGGATAAAGGAAGGATTTGTTAAAGGCACAATTAGCCATAAAACCAACATGAAGCTAAACATTATTTTACTTTTCTACACCCCAACATGAGAGATGAAATCATAGCCAACAGGAGTAACGTCACCTAAACCCAGTAGAATGCAAGCTTCTCAGTGTTCAGTTATTTTGTTAGACCCCATCCAAGCCATCCAACTCAACGTGCTGCTACTCCCCTCCCCCCCCAACTTCCATCTAATCAGCGCATCACCCTTTTAAGCTAGCAATGGGAGGTTCAAACAGGAAGCAGATTAAAGTCTTAACAAGGGGAAGTGCGCTAAAGCACCTCAACGCTAAACGCTTGTTTTTGTTTAACGCGTGATTAGCCCATCTGTTGGAGAGCAGGCGATTACAAGTGTGAAGTCTACCAGAGCTGTCCTGAGCCCCAGTACATAGGCCCCGGCCTGCAGGAAGCATCCCTCTCCCTTGCGTTAACACTGAATTCTGCATATGGGAGTTTTCAATCACACCTGCTTAAGTGTCTGAGACGGACGGAGACAAAGTCGTCCGAAACGTTAATAAGTCTTGTCTATATCAGCATCGATCGTTAAAATGCCACATTATGATTGTATGTGCAAACATAATGCAAACCTCACACACAAACACATAATACGTTTATGTGTGTTTGTGTGTGTGTGTGTGTGTGTGTGTGCGCATAAGCGTGCATGTGCATCACTCTACAGCACGCACACACACTCACTCACTCTCACACACTCTCGCACACATGCACACACACACACACACCCCCACCCTCACACACCCCCACCCCCACCCACTCCCACACACACACACACACACACACACACACACACTCACACTCACAATCACACTCTCTCTCACACACACACACACACACACACACACACACACACACCACCTACCTTCTCTTTGGTCCTGAGCTCGTCGAACATCTCCTGGATCTCCACGCGCCAGTCGTCCTGCATGCTGTGGAAGGAGTCCTGGGGCATGGTGGCCATCACCGCCTCCTCGATGGCCGACAGCTGCTCCAGGATGCAGGAGAAGGAGGGCCGCACGTGGGGGTCCTGGTCCCAGCACTCTGCACCGTTACACACAAGACCCGACTATATATGATGCATGGATATCATGGCTTAAAACGGGCCGATGGCACTTTCTGTACTTTATATATATATATATATAGAGAGAGAGAGAGAGAGAGAGAGAGAGAGAGAGAGAGAGAGAGAGAGAGAGAGAGAGAGAGAGAGAGAGAGAGAGAGAGGGAGAGAGAGAGATTACGTGCGCATGTATGCTATGGAAGGCCAAGAGGGTCAAAACTACTCCTCATTGTAGACGTGTATTCATTCAAATCGACGTAAAATACAGCGTTTTTGGCGGCGGTTTATTTGATTAAATTCGCAGATTTAGTGGTTCTGGTTTACGACGCTATTCCTCAACTCTACAACGGCGTGAAAGACTGTGTCTTGGACGGCTTTTTAATGCGTTCAATAGCGCGTTCAAAATGAGCTCCTCTTGATTCTCGCAGCCGGTAAGTGCGAACCTTCTTCAGCCAATCGACGATAACCAAAGTCAGAGCACACCAGGCCATCAATGATCTTTCTCTTGTTTGCGCTCTGCATTCACTTCACTCCACTATGTGGACCTAGGCTCTATCGGCTGTTTAATCCATGTTCAATTCAGTCATACACTGTAGACTAAACATGATTTTCACTTAGATCACCACGTTTTGTCTCCTTTTAGTTCTCAGAAAGTAGCGTATGGATCCATGTTTCCGTCTACTTCGACAAAGTGTTCAAAGTGAATGTAATGTCTGTTATGTAGGCCTACGTCTATTCCTCTTGATGTTCAGTGTGGCTTTACCGATAGGCAATATTCATCATTTGTATTCATAATATTACAATATGTTAATAGAAATGACATATTTCTTGTCTCACCACACGCTATGAAAGCAAGATCGTGTTATGATGGTTACAATTGCTTTTCAAATAACCTATACAGTCCAATTGCAACAGCTTCATCTCGAATGAGGAACCTCCGCGATCGAGTCTTCATTAGAGATGAGCAACCAACAATGAACAAGTCTTCATTGCGCAAGAGCACCGTTCGACCCGTCATATTGTGGGTTTTAATGTTTTATTCGTATAAGACTACTACCGGAGTGAATGTGGATTTTCTATTTAAAGCATTGGATAGTACAGGATGACACCTAGTGGAAACACATGAAAAGTCATGTAGTAGCCTAGTAGAACAAGACTGCATTCATGACAAAACATTCTTTAACTATCTTCTGTATTAATTTGATAAGGTAAATGAACATTGCCTATCGGTAAAGCCACACTGAACATCAAGAGGAATAGACGTAGGCCTACATAACAGACATTACATTCACTTTGAACACTTTGTCGTAGTAGGCGGACACATGGATCCATACGCTACTTTCTGAGAACTAAAAGGAGACAAAACGTGGTGATCTAAGTGAAAATCATGTTTAGTCTACAGTGTATGACTGAATTGAACATGGATTAAACACCCGATATAGCCTAGGTCCACATGGTGGAGTGAAGTGAATGCAGAGCGCAAACAAGAGAAAGATCATTTATGGACTGGTGTGCTCTGACTTTGGTTATCGTCGATTAGCTGAAGAAGGTTCGAACTTACCGGCAGCGAGAATCAAGAGGAGCTCATTTGACTGTTCTGAAGATTTGACGCATTATTTGACGCATTCAATAGCGCGTTCAAAGCACATTCAAAAGCCGTCCAAAATGCCGTATTTTGAATACGGAATACATAAAGAAACAGCATTATGACAGTAAAAACACAGTATTTTACATCGATTGACATCAATGCACGTCTAAAATTAGGCGTAGTTGTGACCCATTTAGCCTTACGCACTTAGCCACGCACACATACACACAAACACACGCACACACGAACACACGCACACGCACACACACTGCTCGGTCAACACACCTTCCATGAGCTTGGCGAAGGGCTCGGGGCAGGTGGAGGGGATGGGCAGGGTCAGCTTGTTGACCGCCACGCCGTAGGCCACGGCCAGCCCGTCTATCCCCCGGTACGGCACCTCGCCCGTCAGCAGCTCCCACAGCAACACCCCGTAGCTGGACGCACAGACGGACGGATGAACGGACACACACACACACACACACACACACGTGCCCGCAGGCAGGCACACACAGACAAACACAGATCTTTTGAGTGCGCCTGAAGTCGTCTTATTACACTATAAAGCCGTAATGCTGTCAATAAATGAACGTTCCAAGGGTGGGAAAAGAAGATCATTTTCCCACTCAAAACAATTGAGGAGGTGAAGCAAAATTAAAGAGTCACAGAGAGGTAAGTATTTCTGACGTTGAATTAGCTATTAGTATCTGTCTTATTATTGTTAATTGATTACTTTTTTGCTTTGCTTTAGAAACACGTCTTGCATACATGCTAATAAAGCCAACTGAATTGAATAGAGACAGAAACAGATAGAGAGAGAGAGACAGAGACAGATAAAGAGAGACAGATAGAGAGAGAGCAACAGAGACAGAGACAGATAGAGAGACAGAGAGAGAAAGAAAGAGAGACAGATATCGAGACAGAGACAGATAGAGAGACAGAGACAGTTAGAAAGAGAAAGACAGATGAGGAGAGAGACAGACAGATAGAGAGAGACAGACAGAGACAGATAGAGAGAGAGAGATAGAGACAGATAGAGAGCGATAGAGAGAGTGATAGACAGAGACAGATATAGAGAGAGAGACAGACAGAGACAGATAGAGAGAGAGACAGAGAGAGAGAGAGACAGACAGACAGACAGACAGACAGACAGACAGACAGACAGACAGCGACAGATAGAGAGAGAGAGATAGAGACAGATAGAGAGCGATAGAGAGAGTGATAGACAGAGACAGATATAGAGAGAGAGACAGACAGAGACAGAGAGAGAGAGAGAGAGAGAGAGAGAGAGAGAGAGAGAGAGAGAGAGAGAGAGAGAGAGAGAGAGAGAGAGAGAGAGAGATAGCCTCGCTGGCCATACCTCCACACGTCGCTGCCTTTAGAGAAGAGCGAGGACTTGATGACTTCGGGCGCCATCCAGGAGTAGGTTCCCGCGGCGGACATCTTGGTGGTGTTGTGCCACTCCCGCGCCAGACCGAAGTCTGTGATCTTCAGCGTCTTCCTCCCGATGTCGTCGTTCTCGATCGTCTCCAGCAGCAACACTGCAAGACAGACCAGACCAGGTGAGGAGCGGGAGAAACTGGGGACATGGCCAGAGTGATGGGGATGGGAATGACTGGATGGGAATGACCGGAGTGGAATGACAATGGATGGGAATGACAAGGGATGGGAATGACAACAGATGGGAATGACAACGGATGGGAATGACAACGGATGGGAATGACCGGAGGGGAATGACAACGGTTGGGAATGACTGCTGGGGGAGGAAAACAACATGACAAAAATGAAAATGTGAGATTGAGATAGGGATAGGGATGCGGTGGATGGATAAGGTGGGCGTGACAAATATAAGCAAACCAATGCATGAGGAAGGACAAAATAAAAATGACAGATGGACCATCAAATGAGAGATGGGACCTTCAAAATAAAAGTGCAATGTAAGGGGAGGTAACGAGTGATGAGGGGATGAGAGTGAGGAGGCGAGTTGATCTTCACAAGGTATGCGGGTCATTTATTACTATGGAAACAAGAGGCTGACAGCCTTACAAAGAACCTGTCCTCAGGACCTGAAATTATCTAACAGATAAAAGTACACCTGAAATCTTCAAACCCACTGGTAACATACACCTGGACCCAGAAACCATAGTAAAAGCCCCACTCCACTAACAGACACACCTGTTGTATTCAGTTTCCTTCCCACCAAGGAACAACATAACATCCTGTCACAATTGATTAGTATCACCAATGTATTTTTTTTTACTGTATTAGGAATATTATAAGCAGGATTGTAAACGAAAAGAACAAAAAAAGGTTTAACAATGTAAACATGTTTATGAATGTTTATTTATTGGATTCCTATTCCTATATTTCAGGCAGGCATTAAAACTCAGAAAGATAATAATGATCAACGTTTAAGAAACATATATTCTAAAGCTGTGACATTATGAAGTGAAAACAGAAATATATTCAAGTATGCAATTGTTTGTAGTCATATCATGCAAAGAAAATCAAGATGAGCTACTTCTAGCGTATCATATAAACCTCTTCATAATCGAAATCATATCAAGACAACAACATACGCACAAGCGTCAGCTTCACGTCGGTCAGTTCAGAGCGTGGATTTCCCCGCAGCAGGTCTCCTCTGCGTCAAGGGCCCAGGGGAGGGCCTTAAAAAGCAGCGTGAGAGGTGTCAGGTGCGTGGGGAGGATGTGCATATGGCTCAGGGCAACCTCTGCTACGCAACCACCACACTTTGGTTCCGTGCAATGGCTTTGAGCGACCATAACAATTCACATCCACAACAATGTGCGTGATAGAGTTACTCTTTGTGGACACACACAGACACTAAAGGACACACGAAAGGAGAATGTTGAATTGCGTCACACACACTGTATTACGAATACAATGTGTCACTACCTTGTCTGCGATATTTGTGATTATCTATATTTGACAAAACAAAGCTGTGCACATAAGAGGCCTGTGTGTGTGTATGCGTGTGTAGTTATGTACAATCATGCAAGGTTTATCTCAAGGTGTTACTTAGTCACCAACTGTCCTTGAGTTTCCTCCACAGAGGTTTGGACAAATACGTGCATGCAGGCGTTCTGAACTGCCATCTCCCACACACAATAAATCACACTTTGAGTGGCACCATTTTCCCATGCTCCTCATGTTGGCTTATTGCCTATTCCTGAGCACCCCAAGGCTGCATCATTCCTGACACACACACACACACACACACACACGCACACGCACACGCACTCACAAACACTCACACACACGCACTCACAAACACACACACACACGCACACACACACACACACACACACACACACACACGCACTCACAAACACACACACACACACACACAGCTGATGTGTGCAGGGAAAAGACAAAAGCAAAGGGGGAGAAGGAGATAGGAATAGATGTGGGAGTAGGGAAGCAGAGCTGCAAGACCTTCAACTGTTCATTCCCGCTCTCCCCTGTCCTGCTACTAGACACAACAAGATGAGTCAGAGCACAGAGCACAGAAAAACTAAAACATGGTGACAGAAATAACATCCGAAGTATGGCACATCCAAAACAAACTTCCTTTCCCCTAAAAAATAAAAGCAACCTGGTTAACTATTATCATCTTTAAACACAACGTTTTCTGACCACCACAAACAACCCAAAAGGCTAGTAGACTTTGGGCCTGATAATACATTAGTGTTTTCCCACCAAATTTTGGCAGGATTTTGCCGGACAGCGCCTCAAGGTCACTAAGGGGGGTGTACTGGACCGGCCACCCCTTTAAGAATATTTTCCCTAATGAAAACAGGAACACGTGTACCTGATTGCCTATTCTACAACTGGTGGGACAAATTGAACTGTGGATTACCAGACTGATAATAGAAAACACTCCGTGACATTGTGAATCTTCAGACCAATAAGGAGGGTAATAGTGCCATGACTAGCCTTGGGCACTAAGGGAATTCTCTACCCAGCATCAACAAAAGGCATTCAATTGCAAACAGGTTTCGCTGGATTAATGATATACTTGCGGCTGCTGTTGCCAAGTTCTCTCTTCTTCTGATTCCATAGATTCCTTGTAAAACGCTGTTGGTTTCAGTCACCTGCGGTGGATTCCACAACAAGGAAGCACGTTGACTTCATGACCCCGTCAACCTTTCAGATTAGCTTGATGTTTTTGTCATGTTAGAAACTGTCTTGCTCTGTGGCCTGAGTCAACCACTGTTGATATAAAGGGACTATATTCATCAACATATAGTCTAGTGTAGAAAATGGTCATGCTGATCCAAAAACCTTTTCTCTTCTGCTGTAATTAACACAACTCACAACAGAAGTGGCAAACTATGTACACTGAAAATGTACAAGATATTGGTATCCGTCAAATTTGTTTTAACCCTAGTTCCCATGGTGTCAAAGTTATTTACAGCTGGAGAAAAAATAACAATGAAGGCTTGAAAGTGGCCTCAAAGGGACGAAGCTGGGATGGAACACTGCTTTGTTATTACTGACATCCCCAGTAAAACAACCATGGTAGAACTACAAGTTGTTAGATGGAGAATAGCAAAAGTAACTGACTTTTAACAAAACCTCATGGCATCACGGTGCTCAAAGTACTACTGCTGTGCTGTTCTAAAGTAACTCAACTACACACAATAAGCCAAAGCGGGTGTGGGGAACAAGGTGTTTTGTTCACCTTCCAACATCCCCCCTCCTCGAAATCAAAAGACCCCACTTTACCCAGGGACTCATACTTGAAGCCCACCTTCAATGACCTCTTCACCCAGCTATCAGTTCAAAGCGTGGAGGACTGCCATGCATTTCAATAGATCTCTACGGTTATTCTTTAGTTGGAAGTTGTCAACGGGGTTGCACATATTTATTAAAACAAAATAAAAAACAATAGCTTGCTAATTTGAGGCAATCCCAAAGGTGTATTGAATTGGAGAGACTCGCATTCAAAGTTGTATTGCTGAAGTGTAGTGCGAACCTGGAGTGCAATAGTGCACATATCAATTTAAGAAGAAGTCATATTTCGGTCCAAGACCTTCGTCAGGTTCTGCATTATAAGCTGAATGCGATAGTTTCTTCAATTTATACATGCAATTCCAAAGGAACATGCATCCTCTAGCTGCCCTACATCCATGAGGTCATACCCCCAGGCAAGCCCTAGTACATGAGACACCTGGACAAGACAGCCCCTGTGGAATGATTCATCTGGTGGGCAGACCTGCTGTAATACGAGTTAAGAACACCTCGAGCATTTGCACCAAGGCACTAATCCTTCTGTCAGACCCCAAAGATCAAGGAATAGTTCCAATCAAGGACCTATTCCTTTATGTTGTACTCCAGCAGACCAGAAACTTTGTTGTTCATGTTCTTACATCTTTGAATATTCTACTTCCAGTGACATCAGCAAACACACTGGACTAAAGCAAAGTGTTTCTCCATCACTGGTGAAGCCATGTCCTGGAGGGTATAGGGCGACGGAGAGTAAGCTGAGAAGACTACACCTTCGGGGCTGACTCCACCCTGAGCCCCTTACCCTCCTCCGTCATCTCTACACCCCTAACAAACAGAAGAGCTCGAGGCAGACCCCGGGACACAGAGAACATCAGAGACTGAGCTACCTCTCAAAGCAGGTCAAAACCTCTCCTTACTTTGACCCACCTACTTTAGTGTAGACTAGATCCAGAGCAATTGTGGTTACTCCCTCTATAAAACCCATTTCAAAATCCAACATCGTAGTTACATTTTAGTAAGTAGTAGCAAAAAGTAGTAAGCAATAAGTGCTTCTTCTGACACCAAGGCAGAAATAATGTTTGTATGTGAAAGAAAATAATTAACTAAATAATTTCGATGGTCATTGGATACACTGATGTCTCATGACCTTATAGTGGAGGCTGTCGGTAATAGGAGCAATTGCCACAACAAATGCATTTCCCACTCTGCCCAGAAGCTTTAAAGTGGGAGCTCTAGTATGTAGTATATGCCCCTGCTCAGCCTGTGTGTTATCTTATGTTGCAAATAAAAGTATGTGTAACTTGTGAAAATGGAAGTAGTTTGTAGCTAGTAACTGTGCTAGTGGGAGGGATTGTGAACACAGGCAAAGGAATCGGTTGAATCGGGGCTCTACTCAGCTGTTGGCCCTTTCCCCTTTTCATGGGCACCGTAACAATAGGTGCAGTCAGGGAGAGGTCATAAAGAAACACAGTGAAAGCATCTCCACTCCTCCTCTGCTCCCCTCTGCCCATTCTTTGGCCAGAAAAGGACAGGCAGTAACTGTCTGTGTGTCACTAAAGGGTAATTGTGGGGAAGCCAGAGAAAGGTTGCCCTGCAACACCTAGTCAAGCTTTGTTAACATCTTCCACCGAGGACTTCCACAGGGCCAACAGGAAGAGAGGAGAGGGGCGTATGTGTGTGCATGTGTGTGTGTGTGTGTGTGTGTGTGTGTACGTGTGTGTGTGCGTGTGTGTGTGTGTGCCAGAGACCAATAGTGGCAGGTGGATGACAGTGAGGTTGAAGTCGATCTTAACAGCTTTCAATTGACAAGTTTGACAGGAGAATTTTGCAGCACACAAACTGTGTTGGCGCCTGCATACCTGGCATTCTCGCGGAGTGAATCCAAACAGGAAACTGGTCAAATTAATGTGAGTTATTCGCAAGGGCTCAGAGCCAAGTATCAGTATGATTCGGCCCTGCTCAACATCTCCGTCAACATGGTGCCACTCCTCACCCTAAGGAGAAAGAGTACGGTGGGGGGTTGTAAAACAAACTGAAATAAATGACGATAAGAGCGACGAAAACGAAAGACCAGAAGGAGAAAGGTGGGACACGAGAGAGGGCTGAAAAGGAAAGTGTTTGGTCAGAAACTAAATATGGAACATAAAGATGCCACAATGAGGAACCAAAGAAAGGAGTATAGCCTACAGAAAGGGGGTGGGGGGGGGTGGGAGAAGGTTATGGAGGGAGGGAAATAATGAAGCAAGGAGGGAATCCCCCTTGGTTTCTGGCGATAAAAGAGTACCGCAGCTCTCTGGGAGATTAAATATGAACGGAACAAAACAGAACGAGGGCTTTGAGAACCTCTGAGTCCTTGCCATTCTTCTGGCCGCAGTAGCCTAGCAACCGCTGCTTGACCAGTCCATTGTGCAAACGTATGTTAAGCTTTTATCCCTCATTAGCAACATTCCTGCCAGCCGGCTGGGATTTTACAGATTAGGGAAAAAATAGATACACAAAAGAAGTTGGTCAAATCTCGCTGACTCCCAACATATTACTTTACAAGCTAATCATTGATTAAATAGCTGCATGTTTGTCTGGTCTGCGTGGAGTGTGGGTACACTGTAAGTTGTGAGGAGTTAAGTAGAGGCTAGGCATGCTATGCCCTGCTGGGCATATGAGTGGGTAAGTGTTGTACCGCTACATTTGTGCACCTTTAACAGAATATAAAAAGCAATCAATGCCACTTTCAGAGAAACACACTGGTCTGGTATATGCCGATTTACGCACCTCCCTCATAATGAACAGACACACTGCATGTAGTCTGCCTGTTTCTGTGAATTTCTTTACCTCCTGTGATGGTAATGCCCAAAATGCTTCTGTCCTTCTAGTTTGGTTTTATGCAAAAACAAAAAGCCAAACAAACAGGACTTTTGGACAGGACTTCATGGCAGATGCTTATCTTCATTCGGCTCTTCTTATTTGAAATGTTTCAAGGGGAAAAAACAACTCCATGCACAACAGGGGGCGTGTGTGTATGGGATTGTGTGTGTGTATGTGTGGGATTGTGTGTGTGTGTGTGTGTGTGTATGGGATTGTGTGTGTGTGTGTGTGTGTGTTTGCTAGAGACTTCTGTGACCTCAATAGCCTGGTTCAAAGCAAATACTTGCACCTACTTTCAGACGATATTTGTTTGGATAGAACCTCTTACAGACTACAGATGTGCAGACTTCTGACCCTGGGCCAACATAAAGGGCTGGGACGAACTAACGGTCATGTTGTAACTGATAATATTCATCGTAAACAGTAACTATGTCTGGGGCATGTTTAGGCCTAGGTAAGTTCCGGCTCAAATAGGCGGCAAGTTTTATTGTCTCCTTTTCTGTGTTGAAAACCACATTGTAGCTTGTTGACATGGCGTGATTTGTGATTGAGGTTTATATATCGAAACGACTTGACTGGTAACTATATTTTACTAGTTCAAGATTGCAGTCAACTGGCAGGCATCGTTCGAGGTGGCATTGGTGAAAGACTGTTCTGAATCATCTTTTCCCAACTGCGGCTTTAACCCCCCCTCCTCTCTCTCTCCAATTATAGCCTATGTTGTCTCTTGGTCACAATGGAGTAGCAAGTCAAACACAATGACTTGAGTTAGCAGTACTGGTGGTAGTGTGTGTGTGTGTGGGGAAGGGGGGGGTTGTGTTTATTTAGCAAACACCTGATTAGCTGGGACCACCTAAATAGCAGTTAAATAATTTCTTCCCATCTGTCTACGATTAAAAAATAATCTTCATCTCCAACCATCTGTTGGATTTTACAAATACTTTGTGGGATAACTTGTGTTTTGTTTTATTGTATTTATTTGGAATATATCAAAACGGAATAATATCAAACAGTAAGTAAGTGACCAAGGCATCTTTCTGTCTTCAACCCACAATGAGTTTTAGAAAGAGGACAGTCTGAAACCAGAACCAATAAATCATTCAAATCTACCCCATACACGCACGCGCACACAGACACACACACACACACACACACACAAACACACACACACACACACACACACACACACACACACACACACACACACACCAGAAACTCTGCAACTTGTAAATTACACTAAGTCTTCTGGTAGCTGACCTGAAGTTTCCTTCCTTCCTTCTCTTCTTTATTCAGTGATTGAACAATGATACACACTTAACAATCCTTAAGGACCTCACAATGACTAACTCTAAACTAGATGCACAGTTTCATCTGAGGATATCCCATAGGAGCCATGTCTAAAAGATAACACTTTGCAGGTGTATTTTTCACATCATTATACACGCAAGGACTGCTTGCCTGTCCCATGTTGAGATTATGTTTGCAAACTTTTTCACTTCATCTCTTGCACTCCAGTCTTGACATGCTTTGGTTGGTCGGAGCCACATGGCCTGATTTTCTGTGTGTGTGGTGTGTGTGTGGGGGTGTGTGTGTGTGTGTGTGTGTGTGTGTGTGTGTAAATCACTGGCTTTGTTTGAACATTTCAGGGAGAGTTGGAGAGGGGGTGGGAAGGTGTGTTTGTGTGCTACAGCACAAGGGTTGGTTGGGGGGAAGGGACGACAACCCAGCTGAGCAAACTCTGACCCCGTTTCACATCCTCTCGTGGGGTCTCACCCGGAGGCTGCAGCGCTATCACCGTTTTCTACCACAGAGGAAGTAACGTGTTCCAATTCACATTTCCACTATTCAACAACTCAGTCTATCGTTTTTTTTGTTGTTAATTATGTCCCATTTTCCATGAAACATTGTTAGTAAAGACTATTTTCCTTCATTCCTTTACAGACATAACTCTCACAACTCTTTCATTTAGAAAGCAGCTAAGACGTTTCTGACTAAGGAAGATAGCGAAAGTACCTCAGTTGTGGCATTACAAAGGCATTTTACCACTTTGTCAAAGCTTTAATAAAAACTTTAAAAATAGCTTTTAAAAAGTATTACTGTGTTATAGCATATACAGTATAATTGTTGCTTCATTACAGTTAAGTTAAGCTATTTAAGTTATAAGCTAGGCTTTTTTTCAGGGTGAGTGAGAGTATTAGATGATACTACTAACACTTTAATCATCTGCCTTACAAACAAGTAGATCCTCAAAGTAGTTACACAGAGGTCAGATGACTGACTGACCTCTGTCATTCACAATAAAATCAAATACAAACACACACACACACACACACACACACACACACACACACACACACACACTCCTGTCCGTGCTTACCGTTGCTAGACTTCAGGTCACGGTGGATAATGGGTACCACGGCCTCCTCGTGTAAGTAGAGCATCCCGCGTGCGATCTGAACGGCCCAGTTGACCAGGATGTGCGGTGGGATGCGCCTTCCGGTCAATGCCCGGTTCAGGGTACCACCGCGGGCATACTCCATGACCAGGCACAGGTTGGGTTCCTCCAAACAAACTCCCTCCAGTTTGATGATGTTGGGGTGTTGCAGCATGGAGAAAAGTTTAGCTTCTTGTTTGACACCGTCAGCGGTGGCCGTTATGTCCTCATCTGGGTCTTGCCGGGCTGCCTTCACGGCGACCTCTTGATCCTTCCACGTCCCCCGGTAAACCTTACCGAACCCACCGACGCCTATTATTTCTTCCAGAACGAGTTCGCTAAAAACGATTTCGGCTGGTGGCAAGCTGGGGACGCGCTCCCGAACTCCAACCGTGCAGCCAGTTGTAGGCAGCCGATAAATAGCTGGTTGGTATGTCACATAGTTTGACGGGAAAATCCCGACTCTGTGGTGGATTTTACCAGTCCACCAACCCTCGTCCCCGGAGATCGCAGCGTCTTTGGAGAGCACCTCCACCACGTCGCCACGCCGGAGGCTGAGTTCATCCTCACCGCTGGCCTCGTAGTCATACGCCGCCGTCCAGAGAGAGCGAGTCGGACACAGCGGGGCAGAGTGCGCCCACGCCTGCGAAGCTGCAGGGCCATCGGGCCAGACATGCTCCTCTTTCCCACCGCCACCATCACCGTTTGGGAAAGCCGCCATTTCTCGGTGGCCGTAGACGCACCATAGGGTGCAAAAGCTATGATAACAAAAAGTAAACTTCAAAATAAGATCTGTGTAATAGAACTATCATACTGTTGCTGGTCCACGGCGCTCATGGAGCAGCATGGGGAGGTTGAACTCCAAGCTCAGCCCACGCCGAGGTCAGAGCTGGTTCCCGGGTCCCATGTGAGTGAGAGAACGCCACTGCTACTTCGTCCCCACGTCGCCACTCTTGTATAATGTCTCTGTGTGTCAATAAAGTACCAACTAACCAGCTAGTGGGATTGCTGCTCAAAGCCAATGCTTATACAGACATGTCACCACTTGTATGTCCTGACAGTTAACAATAAATGACTAGAAAACGTAATCCTTTATGATTATACATTATTATTATACTTGGCTAAGAAAGGTGGTATATACCCGTGTTCATTGACTGGGAATGTTAGCGGTGAAGCTAATCCTAGCTCCTTCCCCGATGCAACTAGTAAATGTAATCATTTATGATTATACATTATTATACTTGTTTAATAAAGTTGTTATACACCCCCCCAGACCAGGAATGTTAGCGGTAAAGCTAACTTTAGCTCCTTCACCGATGCAGCTAGTAAGTTTTGCAGGTGCCACAAGTGGTGCACCTGCACCGTCCATTGAAGCAATATTACACCCCGATTAACGCAACGATACTCAGCCAAAACATAATCTCCAGGGCTATCCAATCACCATTTCTCGAAAGAGAGAGAGGATAACTTGATACTGGGACTTTAGCCGTTAGGTAAATCGCAACTCAGACTTTAAGCGAGCAGACGAGCTAGCTTAGCCTAGGTCAGTCCCTTTACTAGTACTTGATAAGTTGTCCCCCCACTTCGGTTCGTCAGTTTCTTGGTGTCCAGCGCTATTACTACCGTTAACAACAAGCGGCACTTGATCCAATGCAAAAGTATCCCCCAAAAAGAATCGTTAATAAAATTGAAATAAAATAGCTGAAAAGCCGTCAACTTTAATCAAAACATATCCAATAGCGACGCCATAGTCAGTGCCAAGCGTCTACGATCCAGCAGCGGAGAGTGGAGCTGTGGTCCTGGGACTCTGCATGTCTCGCGGCGCTGGCCGTGGATTGGTGGCTTCTTTTCCACGTGACATCAACAGCAGCGTTAGGAGGAGGAGCCACTGTTGGAATGTGGGATCAGTGCGCGCCTTCAGGGAAATTCTTTATTATAAGGCGACGCGTACAAAGACGCAGACTGACACTCACACTCACATCCACCAACTTAGCTTAAGCACGTAAATCTATAGGCCTACAGCGCAGCCTTTTTTTCTGTACCTGAAAGTATTTACCTGTTAACTATTTAGAATGCAAAAAGAGCACCGAGCATGTCATAAACACAAATAGGAGCCAAATGCTCCCATCATTGACGCTATTTTTGTTTTGTTTTGTATGGGCACCATTTAGAGAGTTTTCTGGAGTAAACATTTGTGAAGTTGACGAGAGAACGGCGACGATAACAACAAGGGAGAGCGTGTGTGCGTGTGTGTGTGTGTGTGTGTGTGTGTGTGTGTGTAGTCTTTTTCTTCCAGTTCCCCTTTTGGAAAGTGAGATCCCATCCTGTCATACACTTCGAGATCTCCTTTTGGAAGTGCGAGCCCCGCCTCGCCTCGAACCCGGGATTTCCTCACATCATTGGTGTCTTTGCCCCACATCCGCAGGGCTCCCACTAATTGAATAACACCACGTGTACACGATCGCCTCGTACAGGTTTTTGGTGGTATTGCAACGGTACCCAACGTAAAAAAAAAAAACACGACTAACAAGTAACACCAATCCCTTCATCGGTCGAGATGCTGTTTCACTAGCAGGTCTCATCATCATCATCATCATCATCATCATCATCATCATCATCATCATCATCATCATCATCATCATCATCACCACCACCACATCCACAGAGCTTGGTGTGATCTGTCCAATCTTTTGTGTTTTGCGTCTGTTCCATACATGTACGCAGGCTCGGCTACCAGAAGACCTACTGTACACGTTAGATTATCTGGCTTTTGCCACTAGTCGACACTATTGCCCATATTTTGTTTGTCTAGGGGGCAGCGTAACATCCACGTTAACGCCACATTCAGAAATAATATTTTTATAATAATAATAAAACAAAATAATAATTATGTAATAATGTTTTTTTTATCTCATTAAAATAGAACACAATACGAGTATATTAACCCGCTTCTAAGGTGCAATGTATCTGTTTCTAATTTAATCATTTGCAAACGGCTAAATAATCATTTATCTCAGGACGAATCGTGTAAATACACGACACGAAATTAGGCTTATATTGATCAAAGTCATGTATTGTTCATGTTGCATTAGCAGAGGTTACTGGATAGGCTCTGTTAGGGAGGAGAGAGGGGGGAGGAGGGGAGGAGGAGGAGGAGAGAAAACAATCATAAAAGCTGCGCATCTGTAGGCTACACAGAGAGAGAAAGAGAGAGAGAGAGGGAGCGAGAGAGCGAGTGAGAGGAAGAACAGGACGAAGATGAAAACCGGCAGCAATGGACGATTTGTCATTGGGATGGAGGGCAGACGAGGGGGGAGAGATACGACGCCTGGGGTCGCTGAATTGAGCTAAAAGCATGACGAGTACGACTGTCCAGGTGCCAAACGGCGCCAACATGGAGGCGTAGCGGCACTGCTATGCCCCGAGGAGAACGTGGTTTTACTGTAGCGTAGCAACATCGCCCAGAACGGAGCAGAGAGCAGCGAACCAGAGGAGAGCGGGCGAGATGGGATCTCAGGTTGTGCAGACTCTGCGCCAAGGAGTCTGGGCATCGTTAACCGGAGGCTGGTACTACGACCCGGACCAGAACAAATTTAATAACTCTTGCCATCTGTATTTGTGGATTTTCCTCCTGATGCTGCCGCTCTCCCTCCATCTGGTGAGTGTCAGTCACTGGGTCTAGAAGAACGTTTAGTTCAAGGCCGCGAGGGGGGTGTGAGTTTTGTCCTGCGCCGCACGGTTGCATCACGCGAGTTTTCCCTCGAAGGAAAACCCTTCATGGAATATACAGGGCTTTGGTTTCGCATACGTATGCATGACGAACACAGCCATAATACTTGTTAGTAATAATAGCTGAACACAAAGGGAGTACAGAAGGCGTTGTCGCAGTATCTCCCCGCATGCAGTGATGGAACGCATGGCTGCTCTCGGACGTGGAAGGCAGCCGAGTGTGGACTGTAGTACCAGGCATACTTCCTTCATATGTGACAGGGGCATCACGGGGGAAATAAACTAAAGAAAAGGCGCTACCTAGACCAAGCTCAAAATAAATCCAAGCCAATGGAACCAATATGACAAAAACAAAATGGATTCGAAACCCGAATGCTTATGAAATTGTGTGCGGCCACCACTAGAATGACAACAACAGTCGTAGCCCATGGACACGAATTGATGAGATGTTTGTGTGTGTGCGTGCGTGCGTGCGTGCGTGCGTGCGTGTGTGTGTGTGTCTGAGATCGACAAGCCATTGATGCACAAATCGCACTCCCCTGCACAATGATGTTCTATTGTTATGTTTGACATTGATACGCAGAGGGTCGCTAAATTAACAATTAGCCCATTTTAATAGGCCTACATTTGTGTGTATACAGGATGTAGGCTACCAAGGTAGTATTGATACCCACTACCCTTATAGCCAAGGTGTTATCAGGATGGCATATATATGTTGGCATGTATATTGGGTCTTTCGGTCTTTTCTGCTCAATTCAAAATCACCCTTTCCCCAGCCAGGGGAGCATGACTCAATTGAATTTTCAGTGCGTTCTGAGGTTGCATTGGTCACGTGGAGTGACAATTCATCCTCACCTCCTCTTCCCCTGTGTATAAAGAATCTAGCCCTACTCTTGGCTCCAGAACACCTGGATAGACCCGCCATGCCATTCTAGTGCTTTGGAACCCAAAGGGTGAGATAAATCAGCTTTTATCTCACCCCTTTAGCTTTTCCTAAAGGGGCACATCACAGTTAGTACACACTAGCATGTGGCGTTAGCATAACCAAGATGCCACATGCTGACCTCCCATAAGCTCTGTGAGGGAGGAAAAAAGTCCTAACGTTGACTCAAATATTTATGGCATGTTATCCGAACAAATTGCATCACTGAGCTGAATACAACAATATAATTACAATGTTATGATAAAGGCTTCCAATTGTATGGAGATCGACTCCTGATCAGGGTCCAACATGTGTACCTGCCCCTGTACTTCTGTTATAGCCAGCCCTAGTGCATACAATGTAAATCAAACCACAATCACCAATGCAATATTTCCCGTAGTCACTTCGTGGAGGTGTTCAGTCGTCATAGGCCACACTTCAGTCTGGAGATCTCTGAAATGGGGCAGATTTTTACCACTGGAAGCTTTACAGCAGTTGCAATACAACGAGGACAACTTGAACCGAACACCTCAGCACAATTTACCTTCTGCAAATCAAGTCCTCTTTGTACGGGACCACAGTGCATTGTTTTGTACAAAATATGTTCTGATAGTGTGGTGAACAATATCCTCCTGTCCTTGTCTCTCTGTCTCTCTATCCGCCTGTCCGTGTGCGTTTGTTTCTGTCTTTGTCTGCTTGTCTCATGCTCACCTCCTCGCTTGACCAGCTGCACTTCCTTCCCTCACTCTCACCGTCTCATCCGTCCGCAGGCCCTGCCCCCAACCACCATGGCCCTGAGCATCTACTGCACCTCCATCACCGTCTTCTTCGTCCTCATCAAGCTGGCCAACTACCGGCTGCACCTGATGTTTGACCAGGGGGAGGCGCTGGTGCGCAGCAGTCTCTCGGACCTCAGCAAGGCCCCGGAGAAGAAGAGCAATGCTTCGGACCCCTGTCTGCCAGCCAGCATCAGGTCCGACAGTACACGTATATCCATTAAGCACATATTGCCGCGCTCCTAACCGTCCCTGGAAGGAGGGATCGCTCCTCTGCGTTCCCACCTTTGTGTTTCTTCCCTTGGATTTTGGGGGAAGGGTTGGAGGGGGTGTTGTGAAAATGTGTCCTGTGAAGCCCTTTGAGACTCAACCTGTGATTCAAGACTGCACAAATTTAATTGACTTGACATGACATACTTCAAGCTGCCGTAGATACGATTTAGGAGTTGTAAAGAGAGAGAGAGAGAGAGAGAGCAGAACAGAGAAAGACTTAGAAAATAAAGAGATCTATATTGACTCATGCAGAGGCAGGCACAGTCAACAAGAAACATATTCTCACCCAGAATTTCGCTCACTAATAGCTGCCAGAACCCTTTTAAGTACAACTTACACGCAAATAATAGCTCTTAAATCGTACCTACAGCACCTTAAATGAACATGGTGCTTTGGTAGTGGGTGGACGATATGTACATGGGGAGAATGGTTCTAATCAGAGGGCATGCATCTCCAGCCTCAGTACAGCCTCATGTCCTCCTTCCCCATATCACACAGTCTTTGTAGACAATGAAGACAGAACAACCACCACAGGTGAACCCTTGATGAACTTGGTTATGAAATTCGAAACAAAGTTCATATGTTGCTCGAAATAAAATTGCTTTAGTAAGTAGCTCTCTACTCCCGAAAGTCAGAAGGCCGTTTTCTATTGAGATGGACAAACCCTTTCCTTGTTGCTAGTTTCACTTTAAAAATGCTTACATTAGCAAGGTCGAGAATGCAGAGCTTTTATTTTGTCTTCCATCCTCACTCAGTACATTGAAATATATTCATAGCTTAGGTAACTGAAGACCCCACTATATTGATGTATGGGCTACCATAAAATCATATTTAATCTCTCTCTCTCTCTCTCTCTCTCTCTCTCTCTGTCTCTCTCTGTCTCTCTCTGTCTCTCTCTGTCTCTCTCTCTCTGTCTCTCTCTGTCTCTCTCTCTCTCTGTCTCTCTAATTCAGGAAGAGCAGCACAGTGCCGGACAGTGTTGCCATGACAACGTTGGTTCGGAACCGGCCCAGCCCAGTGATCCAGGTTACAGTTAAACAGACTGAAACTGACCAGGGACTGATTGGAGTGGTGAGTGGATTATGGACAGATTGATTGGTTAATATTGATTTGTGAACAATATTTTTTACCATTTATATCAATAATATGTCTCTGTATTTCCCTCCATTCAGGAATGTCCAAAGTCAGATGAGGTGAATGATACAGAAGGTAATGTTGTTTCATCACATAATTCATGTTTCACAAAAAAAAAAACATTCTTCACATTGTAGAATATACTGAAAGAGTGAGATCATGTATTTATGTATTATTTAAATTTTTTGTGCCTACTGGTGAATAATTGACAAACAACATATATTGTTCATCGGCCCCTCGTAGCAAGTAAACAAAAATTCAGTCCTATTATTACAGTCTACAGTTTGATCACAACGACAATGTTGAACCGAGTTTTACAGAGACGACAATTATTAGGTATTTTGCACTGAAAATGTGCTGGTCCATCCCCACTGACTCAGGCTGAAGTTAACCTGATTTGATTCTGCAACTTGGGAAATGGTGATGGGCAGCTAGTGAACTACATGCTATTTCTGTCTGGAATTATTCTTGTCTCTTGGTCTTTCTTCAGTTCACTGTGATTAATATTTAACCATGCAACAAAAGTTGAAAGCAGAAAAATGGAGAGAAAGGGAAATGAGGTTTTCTGAATATTTTAGCTTCATCTTCGATCATATGTAGAACATTGAAACTCTTAAGAGATTGATGTCAGTGATATTGTACTGAACGAGACATACAGCATAATTGTAGACCTTGTAGCCTCTCAGAACAGCGGGAAACAAATGTGCCAATTACATATACTATACAGATTACTACATGAAAAATATCAAGCTGTCTCAACAAAGACTTTAAGCCAAACGATTCTCAGTTTAGCTTTGACCACAGATCAAGATGTCATTGATTTAATTAAAAGCCATTGATTACCGTGAATGACTGACAGCTTGAAAGCAGCCTGGGGAAACAGATTCAAATGCAACGCAGAAAGCCAAAGGCCTGCCTATAACCAGCCAGACTATTAATCCACTTTTGCTTTCTCTTTTGTTCGCATATCACATTCCAACAACGTTGGCCAATAGAGACTGGTGGTCTTTCTTTCCCTAATGGTGTCATAGATAATGTAGAGGGATGACTTCTTCTAACACACCGTTGCTCAGGGAATCAGCTTCACAGCGGCTTGGAAGCTACCGCCAGTAAACCATGTCCATTAAATGTATGACCTCATGCCCTTGTGATGAGTCACAGCAAGATCAGCCGTAATATCTCAAGTGTACCGTGGATATATTGTCATTGCCATATCAATGCTGTGCTGTCAGGCAGATATACCCAATGTATTTTATTGCTGGCAGTTTTACTGATATGAAATAAATGGTACGCTGTTGAACATGCAGAATATGTGGGGATTATTGTGGCTCATATCCTTTCTGAGAATTGAAGGCACTCTGCATAATCTGGTTATGCAGTGACGCTAAAGCATTAACAGAAGAGAAGAAAGAACGAAAGAAAGTGTTCGTGAACTCGAACCTACAATTAAAGGAAGAAAAGAATGCACAATGCTGAATCTTCTCCCCATCCTGCCACGCAGGGCAGAGCCAGAGCACGGTGGACATCGTGCCTGCAGAGGGACGCCTGCACCAAGAGCTCTCTCCAGAAGAACTGTCCAGCCCAAACCCAGACCAGGCCACCCCGCTGCTGCAGGCCCAGCAGAGGCCGTCGTCCCGGGCCGGGGGAGAAGTCACCAGGCCCGGATCAGCCGCCGGCGCGGAGAAACGGGACGTGTCTTCCAGGACCGGGTGTGGCGGCGGCGGGACAGAGAGGGAAGAGGCGGACATCCAGAGCCCCCTGACGGGGACCGACCGGCTGCTGTCGGAGCGGAGCAGAGCGGCGGAGAAGGAGAGGAGGGCGGAGATGGAGCCGGAGAAGGAGGGTGGCGTAGAGAAGGACAGCAGCGAGAGGGAAGCCGTGGATGAAGGGCTCCCCTCCTCCCACGGCGGCAGCAGCAGCGGCAGCGGCAGCGGTGGCGGCGGCGGCGGCGGCGGCGGCAGCGACGACGGAGACAGCGGCGAGGAGAGCGAAGGGCGCAAGGAGCCCTCCGATGCCAATAACAACTCGGTGGACGAGCCCCGAGACCACCCGGAGCTTTTAGTCGACAGCACCCCCCAGACCCCTTCCGAGGTAGCCTGCTGCCACCACACCCACACAATCCCCAACAATAGTTTGCGACATGCGACACACAAATAACGCACTCATTTTGAACCAGCCAGTGCTAGACATCACCCAGCCCACCTGTGACCTCTGTGACCCTGGGCCTTGATGACCTGCTCCCTGTCTGTTTTGCGCTCTGTCCCGTCCGGCCCTGCAGTTTGAGGAAGCGGAGGAGGCCTATTGTTCGGACGAGATCGCCGTGGTGCTGGTGGATAACTCGGGCTCCGGGTCCGAGTCCGCGCACCCGGACGCCCACGACACGGTGAAGATCATCATCACCATGAGCTGCGACCCGCACACGGCCGCCCGGCTGGAGGAGAGCGTCAAGCAGAGCATCCTGGAGAACACGCAGGTAGGAGCGGGAGACGGGCCCTTTAGTCTGCTTCACAGAGGTGGTCCACCACACCGGTGGTTATTGTATTGTTGTATGGTTTGTATTGAAGCTTCTGTGCCACACGGGCACAATTGTGTCCGTTTGCGTTGAAATAATGAACAACAAATGGTTCTATGACTGTCCCCGCTGGATTGCTAATCGCTGTTTGGCCTAACCAGATGCAAGACATTTTAGTGGATATTATGGAAGTGAAAGAAAATAACGATATACGAAACATATATATATATATATATATATATATACATATATAAACAATCATATATAAACATACAGTATATATATATTCAAACATATCCCACAACACCAACGCGTGGTTGTCTCCTGAGCGCAGGCCCAGATGGAGGCCGGGGAATGCCACATCAAGATTCCCGTCATCACCTTTGACGCCCTAGAGGAGGAGGGGCAGAAAGCGGGACAGGAAGGGGCGGAGTCGGACGAGGAACCCACGCCAAGGCTCTCCCGGTCGACCAACCCCAGTGAGGAGTTCCACTCGTGCAGGGAAACCGCCAGCTCCGAGTCCGCCGGGACGGAGCGGCAGAAACCGCAGCTGCCCGGCCTGCGTCCAGGCCGGGAGCCCGCGCCCGGCGTGCTCAGCCCGCTGCTGACCAACGACAACGGCTCGTCGGGCGTGGACGTGCGCTCCCGCCACGACAGCCCGGATCCGCCGGAGCTGGCCGCGGACGCCGAGGGGTTCCTGCGGCTGCCGCCGGCGCCGGGCCGCCACGGGGCCGTGGGCAGGACGCACGTCCGCGGCCTCAGCATGGACAGTGGGAAGGACGCTGTGTTGCTGTCAGAGCGCTCTCACAACACAGTATGTACAGTGCAGGTTGGCTGGGTAGAACGACACTTACTGTGCACAGTGTGGCACTTACTGTACAGTGTGGCACTTACTGTGTACAGTGTGGCACTTACTATACAGTGTGGCACTTACAGTGTACAGTATGGCACTTACTGTACAGTTTGGCACTTACTGTACAGTTTGGCACTTACAGTGTACAGTGTGGCACTTACTGTGCACAGTGTGGCACTTACTGTACAGTTTGGCACTTACTGTACAGTGTGGCACTTACTGTACAGTGTGGCACTTACTGTGTACAGTGTGGCACTTACTATACAGTGTGGCACTTACAGTGTACAGTATGGCACTTACTGTACAGTGTGGCACTTACTGTACAGTTTAGCACTTACAGTGTACAGTATGGCACTTACAGTGTAGTACACTATTACTGTTTAGTACGTCACTTACTGAACAGTATGCAACCAACTGCACAGTGTGGCACTTACTGTACAGTGTGGCACTTACTGTACAGTTTGGCACTTACAGTGTACAGTGTGGCACTTACTGTGCACAGTGTGGCACTTACTGTACAGTGTGGCACTTACTGTACAGTGTGGCACTTACAGTGTACAGTATGGCACTTACAGTGTAGTACACTATTACTGTTTAGTACGTTACTTACTGAACAGTATGCAACCAACTGCACAGTGTGGCACTTACTCTGTAGCACACTATTACTGTGTAGTACGGTATTGCTGTTTAGTACGCTATTACTGTTTAGTACGCAATTACTGTTTAGTACGCAATTACTGTTTAGTACGCAATTACTGTTTAGTACGCAATTACTGTTTAGTACGTCACTTACTGTACAGTTTGACACTAACTGTGTACATTGTGGCACTAGCTGTATACAGTATGGCACTAACTGGGAAGTGCGCTCTTACTGTGTAGTGCAGTCCGGCACTATATGAATGTGTCAATTTCATGACCTATGCCTTCGTCCATTCATCCATTCATTCATGCATTCCCTTTTATGTCTTTCAGACGGTAATGACGAGTTCTAAATCGGACCTGGAGGCCAAGGAAGGCCAGCTCCCTAACGAGTCCAACTTCCTGGAGTTTGTGTCTCTGCTGGGGTCCCTGAGCAGAGAGGGAGGAGCTAGCGCTCAGGAAGAGGGGAAGACGCAGGAGAGAGGAGACACACACACTGCGGAAGAGGGTGGGCATCCACCCGATGGGTGTAGCAGCTCATTCTAATCCACACTCCATGATTAAAACAGGGGTTCATTTTGGCATGTATCTTAGACAAAGTTATGATTGGGGATTCCTCATATAGCGTTTTTATTCACATTATAGGTCAAAGAAGTTAGATGAAATTCTTTTTTTTTAATCACCTCCCGTTTCACTTCACCTGCTGCTGCCTAGCTTACAATCATTTAGAAATGTAGAACATGATCTAACTGATTCAACGTCCTCCTATACAAACACAAACATCCATCCTTCATGTGCCAGTGCAAACTGCAGCTTGTGTTGCAGGCTGTTGAGTGTGAATCCAAGTTTGAAGAGGAGCAAGTTCAATCCGTGCTTTCATTTTTGTTCTCCTTCCCAGAGGATCCCAGTACGTCCGCCAAACCAAGCGAGGCCTTTGCTGAGACCAAAGGACAAAGCCAGCGCAGGAGACCCAACCCCCCCACTAGCCTGGCCACAGACACCCTGCAACCCATCCCCTCCACACGCATCCCCATCGTGTCCCCTGACAGGTAAACACACATTAGAGCTACGGTGATGTTACTGCAAGAGTTTATTTGTATTTTTCATACAAACAGACAGACATCTGAGGCTAAAAAAGATGCAGCTTTCTGTTGTGTGATTCGGTGACGATGCCTGAGAATGGCTTTAATGGAATGAGTTAGTGCCTTATTTGCAACCAGCCCCCAGACGGACCGGGAGAAGGATCCGGACTACGACTCCCTGCCGTCCCAGACCTCCCAGTCGGAGAGCTCCATGCTGCAGGTCATCTGCAGACCGGAGGCCACCAACAAGGAAGACGCGTACACCTTCCACACCGTGCACAGTACGTTTGAGACCTCCCTCCTGGTCCTCTGTGAAGAGACGTTTACAAATGGTCTGTTTAGACAACAGGACAGATCTGTTTGGGGATTGTTTTGTTGATTTCCATGAAGTCCATTCGTCTCTGTTTTGGTTTAGATATGAAGCTCTATTTATATACTGGGTCTATTTCTGTCCTGTCCTGCTCGTCAAGAATGCAACAACACATTATTAGCATAAGGGGGTCAAATCAAAATCATTCAAATCATTGATCATCTTCTTTTGTGTCGGTTTTGTACTTTGGTGTCAGTTGGCTTTGAGCTGCATGAAACATAATAAACAGTAGTTGTTGATGAGACACATCTGTCTGTGTGTGTGTGTGTGTGTGTGTGTGTGCGCGTGTGTGTGTGTGTGTGTGTGTCTTACCAGGGGACCGGCCCCGTAAGCTCTATGCAGAGAGGGCCCTCAACCTGCCCCTTGGGGCGGAGCTCATCACCGGCAATATGTGGTAATGCTAGAGCTTCTACCTCCTCACCACCATCTCCTCCTTCTCCCTCCTTCTTCTCCACCTGCACCAACTCCTCCTCCTTCTCCCTCCTTCTTCTCCTCCTCCTTTCACCTCCTCCTCTTCCTCCTCCTCCTACTCCTCCTTCTCTTCTTCATCCTCCTCCTCCTCCTCCTCTACGTATTACACAGTACTCCTCCATTCTCCTCCTCCTTCTCTTATTTATCCTCCTCCTCCTCCTCTACGTATTACACAACACTCTCCTCGCTCCTCCTACTCCTCCTCTGTGTATTGCACAACACTCATCCGTTCTCCTGCTCCCTTTCCTGGCCATTTCCTTTATTTAATAAAGAAATGTATGCCACCTGAATTATCTGATTGTAGTATATTCTGTTACCTCAATCCAGCACATAAATACAGAATTTGCATGAATATATATTTGCAAAGTATCGTTTAATACTATTTTCTGTGGATTTTATACTAATATTCAATACACCAATGTGTGTGTGTGTGTGTGTGTATGTGTGTGTGTGATTGTGATTGTGATTGTGTGTGTGTGTGTGTGTGTGTGTGTGTGTGTGGGTCCAGTGACCTTCTATCGACATCTTCAAACTCCGAGGGTCAGGACGGCCTGGTTGGGGGCCACACGGAGGGCCCGTTCCAGCGCCGCATTATCCCTGCACACCGGCTACGGCCCCGCAGAACCCACCCGGAGATCTTCCAGGTACCCACCCACCGGCCTCGTGTGCTGGGCTGTTCTGCTCTGTGCTCCTCAGCCCTCCTCTCCCGTTTGTTGGATCTATCTTTGGTGCTGTGATGTGCTTTGCATTTTCTCCCGGTTTTTCTCCTCTGTTTGCCCTTTCTTTTACACTGTGCTGGACTCATCTGCTCTGTCGTGTTATTATTTGGTTTGTTTTGTTACTTTTCTCTTCTATCTCGTCTTCTCTTGTCCCTTCATCTCTTCTCTCCTATTTTTCTCCTATCCACTCTTCTCATCCTCTCCTCTTCTTTCCTTATCTACATAATCTCCCCTCTTCTCCTGTCCTCTCCCCGTCTCTCCTCTCCACTCTCTTATTTCCTCTCCTCTCCTCTTCTCTTGTAACCGAGAGCCAGACAGCAGTAGGCTTCGATGGCAACTATTTAAATGGTATCGATGCAAAGCAGTGGTGAGCCATCACCTCACTCTATCACTGTGATGAACTGTCCCTTCTCATGGTCTTGGAACGCAGACTCAAGAGCTAGCCATGTATCAAAACGTGGACAGTTTTTGGCAGAGTTTCACTGCTGTGAAGCAAACAGCAATGGCCTGAGTCAGGTGGGATCCAAACCCCATGACACTGTTTTGCACAATCAACGACTGCAATCAGGATTCAACCAAACAGTATGCTTAGACGTGTGTGTATCAGAGGTTGAAGGCGTAGCTGGCCTCTTTGCACTCATGGTAATTCTGGAGGTTTCTGGCAAATGTATGTTAATGTTGATACTTTCTTTAATAGGCAGAGGGAATCATATTTGTGTAAGCATCACTTGACTGTGTGTGTGTGTGTGTGTGTGTGTGTTGTATGTGTGTGCGTTTGTCCTGTCAGGAGGAAGACTCCCTGGACGAGTCTTCAGAAACGTCCACACAAGAGAGACCGACCAGGAAGCTGTACTACAAGCTCCGACTGTTTCCTGGGAAGTGGGTCAACATCCTGTACGACCGACTGACCCTGCTCGCGCTGTTGGACAGGTGTGTGTGTGTGTGTGTGTGTGTGTGTGTGTGTGTGTGTGTGTGTGTGCGTGCGTGTGTGTACGCGCGCGTGTGTGTGTGCGTGTGTGTGTGTGTGTGTATGAGCGTGCGTGTGTGTGTGCGCGTGTATGAGCGTGCGTGTGTGTGCGTGCGTGCGCGCGGGTGTGTGTGTGTGTGACGGCCACACAGTGACAATATTGAGCCGCAACAATCGACTATTTATATCATCCATTCATCATTCAGTCTGCAACGAGACGTAAATAATGGCAAATGTCCACCACGCCACACGGGAAGTTTTGAATTTCCAAGAGGAGAAAAATTTAAGTATTGAGTTCATCAAACAGGAAAGTGATCAAATATTGAGTTTCCGCAGCTCTAGGCAGGAAATGTTTGGTATTTGTACTGGGATTATTTACATAAATGATTCTTCGATATATTGATTAGTGTGTGTGTGTGTGTGTGTGTGTGTGTGTGTGTGTGTGTGTGTGTTTGCATGCACTTATTTGCATTTCTGCAGCTGTAAGCAGGAAATGTTTCGTACTTTTCTTACTTGGATTATTTACATAAACGATTCATTGATTTATCAAGATGATGCATTGATTAATGGATTAACCACTACCGCCATCACCACCACCACTGCTGGTTGTAGGAACCAGGAAGTTCTGGAGAACCTGGTGGCCATCTTCATGGGCTTCCTGGTGTCCTTCCTGGGCTTCCTGCTCCTGAACCGCGGCTGCTTCCAAGACTTCTGGGTCTTCCAGTTCTGTCTGGTCATTGCTAGCTGCCAGTACTCATTACTCAAGGTGAGGAGACGACGTCATGGTTCTCCTCTGCTCTCCCGTGCTCCACACAGGGCCCATCCCTGACTCACTCCCTGCTCTCTCTTGGAAGCACTTCACCTCATGGACTGAGTTAATCACTTCCTCATTTCTGTTCAGCTATTACTGCGGCAACTTTGGAAGGCGACAGCGACCGTACACCATATTGCTGACTCTTTAGGAGCTGATTCAGCCTTTGTTCCTGGAATCTTTTTTGTGGCACAATCAAAATCGCATTAAGAGAGCGATTCTAATAAAACTCTGCATCGGCCGTCGCCATTAGTGGTAGTCACTGCCATCTGTTGTGAAATCCCTGTCTGGTGTGGCTCGCACTCATTTGTTGCGAGTGAGTTCTTTTCAGGTTAAGTGGGGATTCATAATCTGTGTGTTTCTGTCTGTTGTCCTTTTCAGAGTGTTCAACCAGACGCGGCCTCACCCACACATGTGAGTTTGTCTGTGCTTGTGAAGTGATTGGTATCACATGTATCTTTAGGTCATACGAATCGTCTTTTATATAATCATGTATTGAATTGAGAATATACTGTATGTGATATGGGACTGTGTTTGTCTGTGTTCTGTGTTGTCCATGCACATTCATGTGCATGTGTGTGTGTTTGTGTGTGTTTGTATGGTAATCTGTGAGTGTGTGTGTGTGTGTGTTTGTTTGTTTGTGTCTATGCGTGTGTGTGTGTTTTTGTGTGTGTGTATGTATGTGTGTGTGTATGTGTTTATGTTTGTCTCTATATGTGTGTGTGTGTGTGTGTGTGTGTGTGTGTGTTTGTGTGTGTGTATGCTTATGTGTGCGTATGTTTGTGTGTGTGTGTGTGTGTGTCTGTCTTATACATGTGTGTGTCTATGTGTCTCCAGGGCCACAACCAGCTGGTGGCCTACAGCCGTGCAGCCTACTTCTGCGTCTTCTGCTCTCTGATCTGGCTGCTGGAGCAGCTGCTGCAGACCAAGGACCTGCCCGTCTCCACCCTGTACGGGGTCACCATCGCCTGCCACGACGCCCTCCACCTCCTGAGAGACCTGCTCCTGGGTACGGATGAGCCACCGCGAAACACCCGCGCGCGCGCGTGTGTGTGTGTGTGTGTGTGTGTGTGTGTGAAACCTGTGAACACAGACGTGCTTGTGGAAATCCACGTCCACAGCTTTGGTATGATGTATTCATGGTTGGGGAGGAGATACATTGGATGACATTCAGAGGTTAACAAGGGATTTCATCGATTTGTTTTGGGTGGGGGGGGGGGGCGTTTGTTACAAGGTAACAGTGAGACCCTTTTCACATAGGTGTCTTCGTAGGACATACACAGTTGTCGCTCATAAGACTAATTATGGGTCTCCTCTTTTAGTGTGATGAGCGACGCTTTTCTCTTTGTGAAAAGGGTCTTTGAAACGTTATGTTAGCTTCCGGATCCTTTCCGCCATAGACAACAAGGTTTCTCTGATCCCTGTCCCGCCACAGGGATCACGTACTGCTTCCCCATCACCTTCCTGGTGGGCCTCCTGCCCCAAGTGAACACCTTCACCATCTACCTGCTGGAGCAGATCGACATGCACTTCTTCGGAGGCACAGGTTAGCCCTGGTCATCATGTGACCAATCACATCGCACCCTTTAACCCACCTTTCACACATGTATATTTAGACCACAGAATTGTTGAATACTTCATTCTGATTGGTCAATATCATTCCACGGGTGTGC
>JACYXH010000802.1:8397011-8429511 GCA_026745465.1 Lota lota | reverse complement strand
CACCAGCAGCAAGTCAAATACCACGAGACAGCGCTCCTGCTGCCAAATCCCCACAGAAGCACCCGCTTTAAGTTCAGCTTCTTAGAAGCAGGGTATTTCGTTACTTAAAACTGTTAAAACGCTGACTGGCAAGTGGCGCAAAACCGTGTGGATATAACGTCGATCTGCTGCTTCTAATTTTAGATTTGAGGTTTGTGATTTGTTCTAATTTTAGATCCATTACAGCAGAACACTTGCTTTGTACTTACTTACTTTATTTGGAATATTCTACTGTACTGATTGTGTGGAGTTTGGGGGATTTTGGGGGGCCAGACTTTGGCGTTCCCAACGTCCTCATCGCCAGTGGTCCATGGGAATGCTTTGTTGTTCAGTATAATGAAGTGACTGCTCTCTTCTCCTTCGCAGCACCAAGCGCATCGACAACTCCAACAGCCGGCTGGTGTCCCAGGTGGATAAGGAGACAGGTACTAGACACTGTGCACCCTGGGTCGTCCCAGATCCCTACCTATACAATACTGTACACCTGTTTCGTTTGTAATAAAAGAAACATAGAGTAATATTGTGGCAAGGTCCATGCTACACACCGCCTAGGTGACCTTTTACTGGGCTCCTCCAGACACGGACGCAGGGTGGTGGTGTTGGAACCGGTTTATTGCCAGTATATTATACAGAGCAGGAGGTGTAACGTGCTGCCATGCCCGAGATCTCCCTGAGTGTGTGTGTGGTGACGGCTGGTTCAACCTGTGCAGCCTCACCCGGCCCCAGAGTCCAATCTGTGTCTGACTGCTTAAAGCAGCCATCATCCGCACACAACAAAAACAAAAACACCAAGGAAATAAAAGGCTAGGATGGTGCCCCGCGCGTGTTGGGACCGCCGTCTGAGCCGTCTGTCCGTGTCTCTCAGGCTGTGACGACAACAACCTGAACTCCATCTTCTACGAGTACCTCACCCGCTCCCTGCAGCACTCCCTGTGCGGGGACCTCCTGCTGGGCCGCTGGGGGAACTGCAGCGCCGGGGACTGCTTCATCCTGGCCTCCGACTACCTCAACGCCCTGGTGCACCTCATCGAGATCGGCAACGGACTGGTCACCTTCCAGCTGCGGGGCCTGGAGTTCAGAGGTGAGGTCCCCTTCACACCGGGGACGGGCATTGGCAGGGGCCTCACGATGCGATATGACGGCCATGTCTGAGGGCCAATACCATATGTATTGGGATTCGGAAAATATTGCGATTTCTGTAAATATAGTGATACAATGTAAAATATAAATTGGGGGGATTTAATACTTTCTGTGGTTCAACATCTGGGTTTTACATTGGGGTTCAGCATCTACAGGGCAGTCCATGTTTTTTTTAAATGAACAAGGCTGAATGTAACAGAAAGTAGTTGATGCAAATTGACGATAGGCATATACATTATAGCGCCCTCTGTAGAACGTTACCATTAAGTCACTTCAACTAAGATAACATTGAGGTTTCCTGCTTAAATTTGTATTTCATTTTATTCTTCTCAAGTATTGCAGAAGCACAGAATCACGATTACCCACATGCATCGATTGTTCCTCCCCCCCCCCCATCCCTCATATAGATGATGATTGACCAAATGACTCGACTACGGTATACTGACTCCCCCCTCTCCGCTCCCTCCCTCCCTCCCTCCCTCCCTCCCTCCCTCCCTCCCTCCCTCCCTCCCTCCCTCCCTCCCTCCCTCCCTCCCTCCCTCTCCCCCCCCCCCTCCCCTCCAGGGACGTACTGCCAGCAGCGGGAGGTGGAGGCCATCACGGAGGGCGTGGAGGAGGACGAGGCCTGCTGCTGCTGCGAGCCGGGCCACCTGCCCCACGTGCTGTCGTGCAACGCGGCCTTCAACCTGCGCTGGCTGGCCTGGGAGGTGACCGCCACCAAGTACCTGCTGGAGGGCTACAGCATCAGCGAGAACAACGCCGCCACCATGCTGCAGGTGTACGACCTGCGCAAGCTGCTCATCACCTACTATCTCAAGGTGCAGGGCCGCTGCGGGTGCTGCGGGGGCTGCGGGGGCTGCGGGGGCTGCGGGTGCTGCGGGTGCTGCGGGGGCTGTGGGTGCTGCGGGTGAACACGGTGCCATATTCCCAGTGGGAGTGGGGTGGAAAAGGGATGTTTGTGTTTACGGTGCACGCAGTAGCAAAAGCAAATATAATCTATTTTCTGCGTGTTGAATAATACATTTACTCCCCCCTCCCTCGCTCTCTCTCCCCCCTGTCTCCCTAGCTCCCCCTCTCCCTCTCCCCTCCTTTCTCTCTCTCTCTCTCTCTCTCTCTCTCTCTCTCTCTCTCTCTCCTCTCTCTCTCTCTCTCTCTCTCTCTCTCTCTCTCTCTCTCTCTCTCTCTCTCTCTCTCCCTCCCTCCCTCCCTCCAATGTCTATCTAAACGGTGGCTGTCTCGTCCCCTCCAGTGCATCATCTACTTCCTGGTCCAGTCCCCCAAGCTGCAGGGCTGGCTGCAGGACTCCGCCCTGCAGGAGGCGCTGCAGTCCTACACCAAGTGGCACCACATCGAGCGCGACCCGCAGGTGTTCAGCGTGAAGATCGACGAGGACTACGTGCACTGCCTGCAGGGCGTGACGCGCGCCAGCTTCTGCAACGTGCACCTGGAGTGGGTCCAGTACTGCGCCGGCAAGATGGAGACGGTAAGCAGGGAGGGGGGGAGGGGGGGGGCCTGCTGGATGTGGATGATGGGGGTGATGGTGAGGAGGAGGGGGAGGAAGAGGAGGCTGTGGCCCAGAGAATCATCTGTTGAATACATTATTATTCATCATTTTCAACAGTTCCATTTTCAAAAGATTGACCTTTACTCATCAATGTCAATGTTCAAAATTGTGTGTGTGCGTGTGTTTGTGTCGGGGGTGTCTTGCGTGCGTGCATGTGTGTGTGTGTGTGTGTGTGTGTGTGTGTGGATGGTGCCGTGTGTGTGTGTGTGTGTGTGTGTGTGTGTGTGTGATTGTGGGTGGTTCGGTGCATGCATGCGTACGTGCATGTGTGTGTGTGTGTGTGTTTGTGTCGGTGGTGTCTTACGTGCGTGCATGTGTGTGTGTGTGTGTGTGTGCATGTGTCCAGCCTGTGCCTAGTGATGAGGACTCCACCCTGGTGACCCTGGCCTATGCTCTGTCTGTGTTGGGGAGGAGGTGTCTGGGCACCGCCTCACACAACATGTCCAACAGGTAACGCCCCACTGGCTCCTAACTCTCATGTTATTACCTTTACTCCTGATCTGTTGTGTTTCCATTATTTCCTTCTTCTTTGTGCCTCATGTATAAAATATTTTGTCTAATGGTATACGTAATGTTCACTTGCACGGTGAAACCATTATATTAATTGTATTATATCGTCTTCGAAGCAAATTGCACCAAAAATGCATTCGTCTGATTGGTCATTCCATGGTCCTAGGTTATTTGAGGTGGTCTGTTGTGGCTATTGGCTTCATCCCGTGCAGTTACAGAGCGTAACCACTAGGAGGCACTAAAGGCCAACCCTTCCACACTGTCCACATTGTGTTCGTGTTTGATTCAAAAAGCAAACGCGGCTATCAGCCATATATATATATATGGCTGATAGCCGCGTTTGCTTTTATATATATATATATATATATATATATATATATATATATATATATATATATATATATATATATATATATATATATATATATATATATATATATATCTAGTATACATAGTCCTCTTCTCTGTCTCCTGCTCCATGTCACCACCACCACCACCGCCCAGCCTGGAGTCCTTCCTGTACGGCTTTAACACGCTGTTCAAAGGGGACTTCCGCATCGCCACCAAGGATGAGTGGGTGTTCGCCGACATGGACCTGCTCCAGAAGGTGGTGGCGCCGGCGGTCCGGATGAGCCTCAAACTGCACCAGGTAGTAGAACGCTGCTGGACCAGCAGGAACACTAAAGGGGGGAGAAAACATCGGGCCGGGGGGGGCTTCCGTTGCGCTTGTATGACGCGGCAGGTGCAAGGGTACCACAATGTGTGAACCCCACCCCACCCACCCTCCCACCCCCCTCCCCCCTCCCCCCATGACGGTGGTGACAACGTGAATGCCCCGTCTCGCCCGGCCCGCTCCTAGTCCTGATCATGACGTGTACGCCCCCCCCCACCCCACTGGGTTCCATGTTCACGTCCCCTCCCTCCCCCCCCCCCCCCCCACTGGGTTCCATGTTCACGTCCCCTCCCTCCCCCCCCCCCCCACTGGGTTCCATGTTCACGTCTCTCCCTTCCCCTCCCCCCCCCCCCCCCCCCACTGGGTTCCATGTTCACGTCTCTCCCTTCCTCCTCCCCCCCCCCCCCCCCCCCACTGGGTTCCATGTTCACGTCTCTCCCTTCCTCCTCCCCCCCCCCCCCCCCCCCCCGACTGGGTTCCATGTTCACGTCTCTCCCTTCCCCCCCCCCCCACTGAGTTCCATGTTCACGTCTCTCCCTCCTTCCTCCCCCCCCCCCCCCCCTGAGTTCCATGTTCACGTCTCTCCCTTCCTCTCCCCCCCCCCCCCCCACTGGGTTCCATGTTCACGTCTCTCCCTTCCTCTCCCCCCCCCCCCCACTGGGTTCCATGTTCACGTCTCTCCCTTCCTCTCCCCCCCCCCCCCCACTGGGTTCCATGTTCACGTCTCTCCCCCCCCCCCCCCCCCACTGGGTTCCATGTTCACGTCCCCTCCCTCCTCTCCCCCCCCAGGACCACTTCACCTGCCTGGAGGAGACGGAGGAGGCGTCCGTCCTGTACGACGCCATCACTGGCTACCGCAGCAGCCTGGTGATCTGCCACGAGAGCGACCCGGCGTGGCGCAAGGCGGTGCTGTCCAGCCGCGACACGCTGCTCACGCTGCGCCACATGGTGGATGAGGGCACCGACGAGTACAAGATCATCATGCTGTACAAGCGCCACCTCAGCTTCAAGGTCATCAAGGTGAGAGGGCGCTGCGGGCGGGGTGGGGCTGGGCGGGGGGGGGGGGGGGGGGGGGGGGGGCGCTGTTGCGGGTGGGGGGGGGAGGGGCGCTGCGGGCGGGGAGGGGCGGGGGGGGGGGGGGGCGCTGCGGGCGGGGAGGGGCGGGGGGGGGGGGGGGGGCGCTGTTGCGGGTGGGGGGGGAGGGGCGCTGCGGGCGGGGAGGGGCGGGGGGGGGGGGGGGCGCTGTTGCGGGTGGGGGGGGAGGGGGGGGCGCTGTTGCGGGGGGGGGGGGGAGCGTCTGTTTGATGGGACGGTTATCATCGTTGATTTGGGGTTTGTTGATGTGAAGGGGCTGTGGGCACGGTTTAAGAGCTGTTATTTGAGTGTCGTCTGATTGGTTCTGGGAATTCATCTTGCCTGTCAATCGTAGGTGCGTGAACGCAACGCTTCTCCATGGCGGAGAATCAAAGGGAGGGAGGGAGGGAGGGAGGGAACTTTTTTGGGGTTGTTTACCTGCTCTACTCTCTTCTACTCTGTCTTTACAACTCTCAAATCTCCCGTACAGCACCTTCAATCATTTAGTCACAAATGTCCAACATAAAGTTAACAGTGCTGTGTGTGTGTGTGTGTGTGTGTGTGTCTGTGTGTGTGTGTGTGTGTGTGTGTGTGTGTGTGTGTGTCTGTGTGTGTGTGTGTGTGTTGATAAAGACAAAAAAGGAAGACACAGTCACCTGAGCCCACAGGTGATGCGTTTCATTTTCTTGTTTTGTATTCAGTTCTGAAAGTGTCGAGCCGATGAATTCATTATTGACGAAACCCTTCAGCGCCAGTGCGTTTGTGGTCGTGCCTGTACTTCATGCTTCTGTGTCGTGTGTGGTGACGGACGAGCTGCCCGTTGTGTGGCATTACTGCTAGAGCCTATGAGCAGGTGGTCAGATGCAGAGCTGGAAGGCTGTAGAAACGTTCTGGTGAATCAGGACAACTCTAGGCCTCTTTGTTTGGATTGAGCCCAACACCACCAAGGAGATGATGGTTATGGAATTATTGAGATGACACAGGCAAGACTGTAGTGAAGGAAACGTTTAAAAGACTTAAAAGACACAAAACACAACTATAGTAGGACGTTAACTGACCACAGTACAATTTTAAGTGGTTAATAATGAACAAACTTTTATTAAAATGTTATTAATTTTAATAAAAGTAAAAATGTTGGGTCACAAACCCACCAACCCCTCCTCTCCTTTCTTCTCTCCACCCCCTCTCCTCTCCTTTCTTCTCTCCACCCCCTCTCCTCTCCTTTCTTCTCTCCACCCCCTCTCCTCTACTCTCCTCTATCCTATCCTATCCTTTTCTCTCCTCTTTTCCTCTCTCCTCCTCTCCCCTCTCCTCTCCCCTATAGATCAACAAGGAGTGTGTGCGCGGCCTGTGGGCAGGACAGCAGCAGGAGCTGGTGTTCCTGCGCAACAGGAACCCAGAGAGAGGAAGCATCCAGAACTCCAAGCAGGCGCTGAGGAACATGGTGAACTCGTCCTGCGACCAGCCCCTGGGCTACCCCATGTAGGTGCAGCAGCAACCACCGCCACAGTCACTGGAACCCTATGAGCAGGGAAACACTGTTCACAGGGATCACAGGGATCACAAATAGAATGCAGTATTGTACACATCATGTTTGGGATTATGCTGACAAAATAGTATTTGTTTGTTTTAATATCTGTATTGGGAAGTGGCAATTTGATTTTGGATTTTTCTGAGGCGTTACATGTACAACAATCATGGCATCCACAATGATTAATGTGGTTTTAAAAATAACTTTGCATACGATGCTATCCTTTCATGCATGTGTCTTTGCTTGCCCGGTCAACTCAGGTTTGTACAGAAGAAAAAAAGGAAATGAGACTCAATACATTTGAACTGGAATTCAAGTTTGCCCTAATTCACATTTAGTAGTGGAAAGATATAATGTTATATTGTGGCTGATGTTAAAACCTCTCCTGTTTCAGGTATGTGTCGCCGCTGACCACTTCGTACGCAGGTACCCACCGCACGCTGCGCACCATCGGGGGAGGGGCTCTCACTATGGATGCTATCCGCTCCTGGCTCTGCTCCAAGTGGCTCCGGTCAGTCCAACATTTCATCATCATATTCATCTATTCTCACCGTGACTCTTAAGATTTCTCCTCCATACCTGTTGAACAACCCCCCCCCCTTTTATCCCTCTTTTCTAAATGACATCCACACACTACTTTTAATGTATGTGCGTGTGTGTGTGTGTGTGTGTGTGTGTGTTTTGTGTGCATTAGTAACACAAGCACACTCCCGTAACTCCCGGTCTTTGCTTTCCGATTAGAATATATCGCTAATCCTACGTAATTGTCCTTGAGTCGTAAGTGTTGTCTTAATTCCACTGAGTAGCCAGGGCTAAGCACACAGGGATGGAGAGGGTCAACATAAACCTGTTAGACTGCTAACTCTCTAACTTCCCTTCTGCCATGTCCCACAGACTAGGACACTGAGACTGCTTGTGTGTATTTACAAACTGTCAATGCTTTTTATTCATTTCATATGCAAATATTTCATTTGTATGCATGTGAATGTGCGTGTGTCTCTGTGGATGAATGCGTTCGTTTGTGTGTGTGTGTGTGTGTAAGTGTGCGTGTATGTGTGAGAGTTTCTGTGTGTGTGTGTGTGTTTGTGCGTGTATGCTTGTGTGTGTGTGCGTACATTTGTGTGTGTGTGTTTCTGTTTGTGTGTGTTCGTGCGTGTTCGTGCGTGTATGCTTGCGTGTGTTGGTGTGTGTGTGTGTGTGCGTGTGTGTTTGTGTGTGTTCCTGCGTGTATGCTTGCTTGTTTTCTTGGCTGTAAGTGTGTTTGTGCGCGTGTGTGTATGTGTGAGTGTTTCTGTGTGTGTGTGTGTATGCTTGCGTGTGTTCGTGGGTGTGTGTGTGTGCGTGTGTGCGTGCGTGCCTGCGTGTGTGTGTGTGTTCATGCGTGTTCGTGCGTGTATGCCTGCGTGTGTTCGTGTGTGTGTGTGTGTGTGTGTGTGTGTGCGTATGTTTGCGTGTGTGTGTTGATGCGTGTCCCAGGGTGCGCAAAGACAACCTGACCAGCTGCAACAGCGGCGTCAACATGGAGGACGTGGACTGCGGCGCCGGAGGCTCCTCCTCCCTGAGCAACAACCACCCCTCGTCCGTGACCTCCAACAGCCTGAGCCTGTACCAGCACCGCACGCGCACCACCCGCACCCACAGGCACCACAACACAGGTGGGGGCGTCATGCCACTGACATACCACTAGGGCGGCGCCAAATCCCTCTGGGAAAACTGTACTTTAAACAGGAAGCGCCGACACACAGAGGTGCAGAGATCACAGCTCAAATTCACAAGGGTTTATAGTAGTATAGTAGAACAGTAAACATGGACATGAATTACACGGAAAGGTTAGTGATCTCATGCTCTGATGCTTTGTTTGTTTTTGGTTCAATCAGCTTTACAAGCAATTGTGTGTGTGTGTGTGTGTGTGTGGGGGGGGGGGTTTGGCATTACAGCCAGGAGAGAGTACCGTAGCCGGTCAGTGCAGCCCCAAAGCCAACGCCCCCCAGTGACCAGCCAATCAGGGCCCATCCTGGACTCGGGCTCTGCACACGGGCTGGTACAGCGACTCTCCAACAGTCAGCTGTCCTTCAACACCTCCATCGCCTCCATCTTCTCCCAGGTGAACTCATCTTGTCACACATACACACACACGCACACACACACACACACACACACACACACACACACACACACACACACACAGTCTGGCATGTATGGACGCCTCCTGGTGAAGGTTCAATATCTGGTCTGTTGTTCCCTGTCCAGAGTTAGAGGCATGATTATGATATATAAAATGTATAATTCTGTATTGTTTAAAAGGATAATATTCCTCTGTGTGTCCGCAGGTTCCCCGTCTCTCCGGGGCTGGTGGGATCAGCTCCCAGCTGCAGGCGGCGCAGCATCAGCAGCGCTCCAGCCAGGTAGGGCAGCCTCAGGCTCATCACAGCCAGAGCATCTGATATCAGGCTCATCACAGCCAGAGCATCTGCTATCAGGCTCATCACAGCCAGAGCATCTGCTATCAGGCTCATCACAGCCAGAACATCTGCTATCAGGCTCATCACAGCCAGAACATCTGCTATCAGGCTCATCACAGCCAGAACATCTGCTATCAGGCTCATCACAGCCAGAACATCTGCTATCAGGCTCATCACAGCCAGAACATCTGCTATCAGGCTCATCACAGCCAGAACATCTGCTATCAGGCTCATCACAGCCAGAACATCTGCTATCAGGCTCATCACAGCCAGAGCATCTGAATGCAGGCTCATCACAGCCAGAGCATCTGAATGCAGGCTCATCACAGCCAGAGCATCTGATATCAGGCTCATCACAGCCAGAGCATCTGATATCAGGCTAAGCTCCTACCATCACAGCCAGTACATCTGATATCAGGCTAGGCTCCTACCATCACAGCCAGTACATCTGATATCAGGCTAGGCTCCTACCATCACAGCCAGTACATCTGATATCAGGCTATGCTCTTACCATCACAGCCAGTACATCTGATATCAGGCTAGGCTCCTACCATCACAGCCAGTACATCTGATATCAGGCTAGGCTCCTACCATCACAGCCAGTACATCTGATATCAGGCTAGGCTCCTACCATCACAGCCAGTACATCTGATATCAGGCTAGGCTCCTACCATCACAGCCAGTACATCTGATATCAGGCTAGGCTTCTACCATCACAGCCAGTACATCTGCTATCAGGCTAGGCTCCTACCATTACAGCCAGAACATCTGATATCAGGCTCCTACCATTACAGCCAGTAGATCTGAGAACTACATTTTCTTCCTCTGTGGTGTCCTCCCCAGGTGTCGTCGTCCTCGTCCACGCTCAGCCTGCTCTTTGGGAAGCGTAGTTTTTCCAGCGGCCTGGTGATCTCTGGGCTGTCGGCGGCCGAGGGAGGCAACACCACCGACACCCAGTCCTCCTCCAGCGTCAACATCGCTATGGGAACGTCACAGCGGTCCAGCAGCAGGGCTACACAGGTACCGCGTTGGACATGTGGTCTGTTGGTGTTACGATCCCACATGTCTCTCATGAAACTAGTGGTGCTCACCTTTCTTTTTAAATGTTTCGTTTTTGTGCTGAGGTGAACAGGGTACTTGGTCGATTTCAGAGGGGGAACATTAGTAGTTAGTATTAAACACTAGTCTGAGACCGCTTATACCCAAATTAGAATATCTTGGGTTCAGTTGAAACATTTACTTCGACTCGTATTTCTCTCTCTCCTCCTCGACCTCTCAGTGGACATCGGAGCCTTACGAGAGCATAGACGCCACGTATTCAAACGTCCCCACCGGCCCTAAAGACCAGTCAGCTGACCGGGGATGCAGCCAGGGATTGGATAAGTCCGAGGAGGACGTGGGCCCTTCCTCGGCCGTCCCGGATGCAACGGAAAAGACTGTGTGACCACAGAACACAAGGGCGTGTGTGCACCCAACCCTCTCACACCCATGTGCAGAAAAGACTGTACGCCGAGATCACACCAACACACACACACACACACGCACACACACGTGCAGATGAAGATTGTACGAGGTTCTGTGAACACAGCACCTGCTCCCGTGGTCATGAGCACGGGCCCACCATCTCGTCTGAATGCCCCCCCCCCCCCCCCCCCCCAGAAAAAAGAAAGAAGCCAACTCAGACACCGCGATCAAATAAAGAGTTTTTTAATGAAACGGCTCCTCTTCTTCTCGCTCCCTCCACATACACACGGTTCATGTTGCGATGGCGAACCCATTGGGTTGGTGACGGGGTTTGTGTGTGTGTGTGTGTTGCTTTAGCTTTGCATCGTGTTGACATTATTTGGCGACGTTGCTCTATTCCTTTGTTGGGTGGTCCCGTGTACAAGCTCCACATCGTAGAAGTCCTCTGCAGGATTTGTGAGCCTTCTATGATTGGGTGTTGCCCCACTGTGTACAACTGGTGCCTGACATCGGACCCGTTTCTACGCTGTTCAACCGGAACGTTAAACCTATGCGCGTAGTCAGTATAGGGTGGTCATGTGACCTGAAATGTATATAATAAAACGATGCAGTAAAACGTTCTATCATTAAAAAAAGACAGTGCTACGGAAGAGTTTAATTTGGGTGAGTGAGTAAAGACTGAGAGATAGTTTTATCCGTTTTATCGAGCTGAGTGACTGGAATTAGCATTGCTTTGGCGACCTTAATTAATTTCTCCCAAGGCTGCGCTGTGTACATCTACTTGAACATACCTGCTCTTACAATGACTTATGCATATATGTTACAACTTACCACCCAATGATAAATGTCCACCTCTTGGACATCAATCGAAAGATAATTCATATTTTGGAGGTTTTATAATCTCAACGAACCCTCCTCAACCAGGCCTTTAAAAATCCTCCCACTTCTTCCTTCAAATCGACGAAATGCACATTATGGTATTTAGGTTGAACGAAGACAATTACACATGGAGGAAAAAAAAACTATTATGTATTTATTATAAGATGTTACATTAAATGTATTTCTGTAGCAGCCCACTTTAATTACAGATACTCAAGGGCAGTCACCAAGGAATATTCTCATATGCCAGATTGCATGTAAACGATGACAGAGATGGATCTATACAGTGAAATGTACCACAGCTAAACTCATTTCAAACATGATGCTGAGGGTTAACCAATACAACACTGATGAAGAACACTGTTCTTTTTTTTTTTATGTGGATAAAATAAAGACAAATTAAACATTTATTTTTTGAAAGGAATAGAAAACAACTGAAAACGACAACAACGGTGAAAAATGCAGGACCTTTTTTAGTATGAAAGTTACAATTTCAGTTGAACCCGACGTGGTTAGTTGTCTCCCACTCCTCCCATCGAGGGAGAAGTGTTCCCATGGTCTTGTGCGCTCACGGTCTTTCTCAGCCAACAACACATCTTCCAAATGTTCAGTGCTAGTTTACAGATGCACGGGCTTCTCTAATTGTGTGGATGATATGCTTCGCTTGCAGTTCATACTCAATGAAAAAAAGAAAAGTTGAACAAATGACAGTTGACCTAAGGTGGATTTATTCTTCAACATGAGAACCAATGAAAGGTAAGGGCAAAACAAATTACAAAGAAAATCATGGTTTTTTTTGGCGGTTTATTTCGGTTGTGTGACATTTCATATCCACGCAATTCTAACCTTTTATGTGAATGCAGAGGAAAGGTCAATTTGGCCATGCATGATGATGGAAATGTGCATTGTATTTTACCATACTTGCAAGAACGATGACTATTATAGTTGCAGCTTCACCGACAATCATGCTGGACGTGACTGTAATCATACTTCTATACATTTATACATATATCTTTTTCACTTTGTTAAGGGGACATGTGTTTTTGCTCACCAAACACCCAGCGACCAGAAACACAAGGTGCTAAATCAGTTTAACGCTCTTTCATTTGCACAAACAAGTGCTCCTTATGTAATGTTTATTTGTTTATTTCCCCCGGAAATTTGAAGCATAACCGTTGGTCCTTATAGAAGAGACTTAAAGGTGACGTGTGTAGGATTAAGTGGCATCTAGTGGTGATGTTGCAGATTACAACCAACTGAATTATGCCCTCTGAGTCCGATCTCCTTTTTCAACAATGTAGGAGAAGCTATGGCGGCCTGTTTTGGACTGTAAGGTGCCAGCAGGTACTTCCAAAATGATCTCATTGTCTATATTCTCCCAAATAAGGCTTTGACGCAGACGAGCTCAATTCTGGGTGAACGAGGCATTTCACTTTCTTTCGCTTAATAAGTGCTTTGACCAATCGAGGTGGAAATCTCAGTGGAAGAGGACCTGCTTCCTATGTCGATATAAAGGGCTCATTCTAAGGTAATGAAACACAACTATTCATATTTTCATGGGATTCAACAATAATTAAAACATACTTCTGAATATTATATTCAGTTTCTCCCATTCCGCTCAGTGCCACTGAATTCCACACACTGCACCTTTAAGAACCCTTCAAGACAAGGCTATATGTTTACGTTGACGGGAAGAGTTTGTGTGTGTGTGTGTGTGTGTGTGTGTGTGTGTGTGTGTGTGTGCACCCCACAGTGCAACTTCACATATTATTCTTTCAGATATTCATGTCAAAGCATATTAACAAAAGGATTTGGAGGCTACATTAACACATATATTCATATCTCTCTCTCTATATATATATATATATGATCTAAATAATTTTGCATCCTCTCCTTCAGCAACCCCAAATATTGGAGTGATTGGCTTTAATCTGTAGAAGAGGTTATCTCCTTATCATATCGTTTACACTTCCAGAACCAGGTCTAGATCACTGAACAACATATGGTTAAAGTTTCCATCTTGAAAAAAATACAACAAACAATGAACGCTTCATCGCTCTACAAAAAGTGCGTAGAGTTCTCCGAAGCCCTGTCATGTGTCGTGGACCATCCAGCCACAGAAATTCAACTGCACCTTTCTAAGAAATTCTCATGTTACCGTAAGTCACAGAGCAACGCTTCATATTCATAAGACATGACACATCTAGTCCAAGACCAATGTATAGCTTGGTTGAGCATGTAGCACAACTAGCGCTGTCCTTTTGAAGTTGCTCATATGCATTTGGCGACGGCGTCAGCGACACCGGTTTCAGTTGTTGTTGTTGTTGTTGTTGATGAACAAAAACGCTGCACAATTCTGACCATTCATGAGACACTACACAGGAATGAAATAAGATATTACTAGAATGAAAATATGAACCTCCTAAAAGAGTTTCAGATCTTTTTTTTATTGTCTGCATACTGCAGTACTTGAATACATACTCATACAGTATCGTTTATATTAAATAACTGAATTATTATTTTGTTTACTTAGCAAAAAGCATGCTGTATAGAAAATATGCCACTTGGAAATTTGAAGTGACGTTAAAATGATTTAATTTCATCAGTGGAACATCTCTTCTTGAAGCCGACATTTACAAAAGGCAAAAACCAGAGGTCTAGGCATCTAAATCAATAAAGAGGATAGTGATTGCCTGAAACTGTTCAATAGGTCGAACGCCAACTTCAATCAGTACCTGTACAAATATAAACTCTTTGCTAAAATACCAAGTCGACCTCTTGATGCAGGACAACAAACCGTGTGAGAGACAGCAGTTATGAAGAAAACCAACATAGTGCCACCTTGGCTATGAGAGCGTCTAGGTGACAGGGCGTGACCGACCGATGGAGAGAGATAGAAAGAGAGAAAGAGAGAAAAGAAAGGGTGCTTCCTCGAGGTCTGCTCTTATCAGCATTCGCCAAATCAACCAACATATTTATACATACTAAGAGGCTCGTTTGGCGTTCTTTTCTTGAAAGCCGACATCAAACTCAACACTAATTTGGATCAAAAGCGGAGTGAATGGTCTTTTGACAAATGAAGGCTTTTTGTGTCTCCTGGTTGTACTGAGGGAGTCGGACACCATCTCCACATCGATGCTGCAACCACAGGATATGTTTCTACTGAGAAGACAATGGCACTAGGAAAGATTAAAACCTCAACTATATTCGTCTCTATGAAGAAATTCCTGTGGAGGTTTAGGAAATGCAGAAGAGTGCCTTGTCTATGCTGATGACAGTGCTGCACCAATTTATTTTTAAACAAATTTGTAAAACAGCAGACGCAACGGATTCAAATAGCTTGTTTCCTCAACTCATGGTAGCGTATATAATATAACCTAATCTCTGTTGAAATAGCCTCAACCAAATAAACGTCATCATATCTCAATTTGGTAATCAATTCTATTTCCGTGGTTACACCAACCATAATCAAATCATATTTCAATTGACTCAATTGAAACACAAATCATTGATTATTTCCCTCTGGAATTAAGAAAACAACATGTACATCGTCTCCCTCATCTGTTAGCTATCAACGACAGCAGCGCGCCATGCCATGCAACCCAAACCTTCTTTGTTTAGCCACCAGAGTACAATATATATTGATTCAACCAGACCGGGTACTTCGGTCCAAAACTACAGTGAGTAAACGTCTGGTTTAGACTCCAATGAACTACACCTCACCAAGTCTCGGACACACAGCCACGTAATGTCAAACACATTTATTTGTTTTCAGCAAGTAATTTTTTATCATCACGAAGGCATATACTATTTTCTCTGTATATTACTTGTCATATATATTTATCTAAGTGTTTGTTTCTGTTTGTGTATATATATATATATATATATATATATATATATATATATATATATATATATATATATATATATATATAGGGAGAGAGGGATGGAGAGAGGGAGAGAGAGAGAGAGAGAGTGAGGGGGAAGAGAGACTATTAACAAAGAACAGAAATAGGCGTGTATTTTTTTGCTGAATAAGATTGAAGAATCAGCAGGGCAATGTAAACCAGGGTCCAACTAGCACAGGTGATGGGTCGGTAGCTGGGCCCGCCCCAACGCGCACACAGTAACAGATTTGCATAGGCAAAAATGGGATTAGCCCTTAGACAGTGAAATTCCTGAATTGTTTCTTTTAATAGAGATCTAAAACTCTAGTTTGGCTCAACACAACACAAAACCAAACAGACAAACATACAAACGAAAACGATGTTGACTAGGCTAAGCTCTGTTTAACTCCTCCCATCAAATACATATTCATTTTTCTGTGCACATTTTGTTTACAGTGTTAGGCTTCAAGTAGGTCTAAAACAACTTGTACATTGAAAACTAGATGTGAAATAAATTAACCAACATGAGAGGTAGTGAAAAGCCTACAAAGATGTATTTTTGCAACAAAAAAATAAATATGAAATGAGCCTACAGCTGAGCCAACCTCTGGAACATCAGAAGCACTCCGCTCTCTGCCGTTTCAGGTCAATAAAATCACAGCCACATTGCAAAAACCCATTCACTCTGAAGCTTTTGTCAATTGTATGAAAAATATTCAAATATATGATAACGACGACGACGACACTGAATAACTTCAAACCATCCTCATTGCTTTGTAAAATCGACATTTTAAATGCTAACTTATTTAAAAGAAATAAGAGGAACCTTGTATTTTGCCCATGTTGGGAAAAGCTCACCATGACGGGTGGGGTACAATGGGGGATAACCTCAGCAGAAGAGCCGAACTCTGATGTCCTCCCAATAAAAGAGCCTTTCATGGGAGACTATGAGTCAAAGCTGTGCACAGACAGAGACCAGACTTAGCTGGTTCGTCTGTTTTCACTGGAGACGGTCTGCTCCCAAATGTTACTAACATTATTAAGGTATACATACATCTCACTGTTTATAAATGTAAACTCTGTATAATTGCACCATGATTTCATTGTCTGGTTGTTGGTGAAACATTCTCATGTTAATTCTTGACCAGCCCCAGCAAAAACAAAGAGAAAATACAGCTTCGACAACATGCAAAGAAGGGATTTGTCTGAACGGAACTTCTGATATAACCGTTTCTGTTGGATACAAAACAATAAAGTTGTCTTGTTGAGAAGCTCCAAGTAACACAACTCAAATGCTTGTACTGCCAGAAACTACAGTGGTGAAGTTAGCCATCAATGTTTTTTTCTTCAAATTGACAGGGCACATGCATGCAGTTGTACATTAAGATAACCTAGCGTCTTTCACTGAGCCCTTCTGTAATGTAGGCTGTGTATATTGCCAAGGATGTCCTTGGGATTTTATCAGGTCCAATTTCCGAATAATTTGGAGTTAACAAAGTATTTTATTATTGTTATAAATGTATTTAATATTAAATAGCAGCTGACATTTGTCAAAACTTTTTATAATTAGTAGAAACTAAAAGGCAAAATAACAATAATAACTACCTTTTTAAAAGGTATCGATTCAGTTATCGACAGATATGCTAAAGGTTTCAAAGATACTAGCATTTGCTTTGGTTAAACGCAATAAATTGGCAAATGCAGGAGGCTTTTCAGACCCATCAAATTCTCCCAAAAACAGACATACTATATTTAGCATATTAATTATCCGGTAAATAAAAACGTATGTGGTTCCAGAAAATGTATCTCGTGAAAACAAGAAATTAAAAATGGAGATTCCCATTTAGCCCCTAAATTTGATCGAGTTGCACTCCGTTGTGTTGTGGAAATGCTGCGGTACTTTAGGTTACATCGAGACCAGGCGTGGCACGTGAACTTCAGGTAGTTAAAGGAGGTGGCAAGGTGGACGCTTGTACGCATCGCTCAGGAGTGGCACCGTTTTATTGACACGTAAGACCTGCACTAACCGAGGTTAGCTGTCGATAACATAACATGACTAATCTGCTTTGAGGCCCAACTCTTAAAAAAGTAAAAATATATATACTGCGCTCATGCACTTCCTACTGCACATCCGCAGGCCAGGATCAAAGGTTATGTTCAAAAGGTTCACATCTTAAAATATGTTTTGAAAAGGTTAATTGGACATTTGGCAAGATCCACTTAATTGTGATTTTCTTTAAGCCTGATGCGTGTGTGTGTAACTTCACCATACACACATACAGCCATTATCAATGCATGCTGGCAATGTCAAATTAGGAAAACATACTACACCCTCTCCAGTGAGGGAGTTGGCTGTAGAAATTGACTATTAGTCTGACTAGCACAAGCATGCTAACCGCTAGCCTATAGCATGCTGAAAAACGAGTTAGCCTCGTTGAAACCACACGCCCAAACTAGCATGTAGCATGGTAACGCTAATTCAATACCCAATACAGTATGTCCAACATGTTATCATTTTTAGGCCATCCCTCTTCACCAGCCCTAGCATAAAGGAAAAGAGAAACAAAACAACTTGAGTTGGCATCTCACCGAGGGACTGCTACATCTTTTTTCTCCCCCCACTCCCCCCGTCCCCCACAGCTTTATCTGCTGGTTTCAGACGTGCACCTGAATGAAGTTGTTATCCAGAGTATCGCGGTCAAGCATCTGCCACACGATCGTGGAGGTCTGCTACAAGGATCTCTGAAGACCCCCCCCCCAAAAAAAAAAAATCCTTCTCTGAATCAGCACTTGTCCTGCCAACCACTAGAAGCCCGACTGAGTGACCAATCAGAAAACGCCCACACCTCTGGGTCACAATGTAGTAGACTTCTGCTGGGGGCCTCTGTGGAGGTCCCGCTGTGACCACTGGCTCCTACCAACACCGTTCACCCTCTTTCAGCATCCGAGAGCACAGCCGTGAAACAAGTCTCAACATCTTCTCAGGAAATTGGAAATGTAAATGGCAGCTAAATGTTCTATTGTTTTGTACACCCCTCCAGCGGTGATGACCACGGTGGGATAGGGATAGGGGTGGGGGTGGGGGGGGGGGCTGTGCTTGTTGGGCTGTGAGGATCTTGCGCAGAGGAGGAGGAGTAGGAGGAGGAAGGGCAGAGGAGAAGGGGAGGTAGGGGTAATTGGGGGCTGCACTCCCCCCCCCCCCCCCCACTCCCACGCGCCCATGCTCCCCCCCACTCATATAGGCATTGTGGATTTCATTTTTTCTGAGAGGAAAAATCGTCGAGTTTGAAAGAGTAAAAATAATACATGTGGTTGCTCCACCACAATTCTAGCCCTTACTTCTCCCAGTTAAAAGTACTCCGTAAAGAATGGAAAAGTGCTTGGACAGATACATGGACTGATGGGTGAGTAGATGGGTATAGATGCTGTAGTGCTGCCGATGCTGCAGAGGTCTTTCTGACCTGCCGCCATAAATAAAGTCGCATTGAGCTAAGCGCGTTGGCAAATCATCCACCCTTTTCCCTTCCAACACGGACGGCCAGACTCAGAGACTGGCTCCTCTGTCAGAGAACGCATCTCTACCTTACAAGAAGCACCAACAAAACAAAAATACAATAACAGTTGCAGTACACGGCTGATAATGTCAAGCTACCTTAGGAGAGACAAGAGAAAGATTGAGAGAGAGAGAGAGAGAGAGAGAGATGGAGATGGAGAGAGAGAGAGAGAGAGAGAGAGAGAGAGAGAGAGAGAGAGAGAGAGAGAGAGAGAGAGAGAGAGAGAGAGAGAGAGAGAGAGAGAGAGAGATGGAGAGAGAGAGAGAAATTTCCCGATCCTCAAACTTCATGTAGAGGCCAGTGCTTCTACTGGTGAAGTGGGCGTATGAGCCCAAAGAAAACAAAAACAAAAACAAGAGGAGAACATTAGATTTCTGGACAGTACAGTACAGGGATGGCGGCATGTTCTTCTTGTGTGTCTGTCACTCCCCTCATCCACAGTCAACCAAAAGTCACACATTGGCTTCGCCGTTCAACCTATCGGTGACACACAGGTCGGCCAAAAGCCCAATCATGGACCAGTGTGAATGATGAGTCAACCAAACAGGCGCCCAATGACAAATCAGCAGAGGCCAACCTCACTCCAGCAAAACAACTGGTTAAAAAAATATAAATTAAACAAAAACAAAAGAACCCAGAAAAAATAGAAATCCTCTATTATCACCATGTCATTTCAACCAAAAAAGAGGGAGAACGTTCCTAACCCGACCTTCTGGCACCTTTGCAGTACTTGAAGTGTTGAGTAGTAGCAGTAGTCTCGTTGGCATAGGTTGCGGTTCGGAGTGTGTAGTTGCCCTAGGTGTCCAGGCAGGTGCGCCTCCTGGTGGCCAGGAGGTCTCTGTAAACGGAGGAGTTGAGGAAGCGGGGGAAGGAGTCCCGGTGCATCAGCGTGTAGATCTGGAGCTGGGCCTCCTCGTACATGAGGTTGCTGGGCTCCGCCAGGCTCTGGTTGATGCCCTCCCGCACACGAGAATCCAAACTCACCTACAGGGAGGGAGAGAGAGAGAGAGAGAGAGAGAGAGAGAGAGAGAGAGAGAGAGAGAGAGAGAGAGAGAGAGAGAGAGAGAGAGAGAGAGAGAGAGAGAGAGAGAGAGAGAGAGAGAGAGAGAGAGAGAGAGAGAGAGAGAGAGACGATGATACACCCGTAAAACAAAAAGATCTTTGAAAGCTACCCTCTTCGAAGGTTGTCCCTGACGTCCGAGTTTTATCACAGGGCAAAAAAAGCATTGAAGATTTGTACGTCTCTAATGTTTCCAGTGTGAACAACAAAAGAGAAGAGGGCAATTGAATAAGACTAATACACAGGAAACACAGGAGCTAAAGAGATAACATCCTAACAAAGACGACTTAAAGTCTTAAAATGTATAAGCAAATCATATACGATGACAAAAATATTTTTCAAACACATTGTGTTATATGTGATGTATTATATGATGTATATTTTGGCACGGTTTTGGCAGGACATATCATTAAATTGTCAAATGTATTTTTGTTATTGTTTGAGCACAGGAATGTCCGGACATCCAACATGAAAGTTAAATGCATAGCGCTGCTGAGGTGGTGCATTACAAATCCCACATCATTAGCAGCTTCTGCAGTCTGAACGTCGTTTTTAGGTTAGAAAGATAGTGGCTTTTCAACAGATATTCATGCTCTGAATTTGCAACGTGACTCTGGGAACTAAAGACGCGATCCCCGGCATGAGTCCCGTGTGTCTAGCGGTGTATACCTGCCCAGGAAGACGCTCTGGCAGCAGCCCTCCTCTCCGTAGAGCCATCAATTGGCCAAAACGTTTGACACAATCGGCCAATTAGAAAAGTACCTTGACCTGCTGTTATGACCTTTGGTCATAGTTGAAAGTTATCTGTGCCGGTGTTACCGTCCCTCCCTGTGTTCATGTTTCCTTGCACGCTAGCCTTTTGATGTGTGTTTGTTCTGAGTCGATTGGATGATGAGTTAATTGGTGTGCATGTTTAATGTGTGACTGTGATCCCTACTGATTGGCTTCACAAGTGGCAGCTATGTTTAAATGTGGTCCACTATTTAAGTGGACCACACCTTGGTGGCCTGTTCCTGCACACAACACTGTTTTGTTCAGTTAAATATAAAATAAGTGCCTTGTCTTCTGCGTTCAAACCCCGCTTGGATGGCTTTATTTGTGGTATCGGAGTAGGGAGGGGACAACTGCCATGTCACTGGCTGGTTCCCCAAGGCCGGTCGTAACACCTGCCCAAAACAATAGCCTAACTAAACCAGAATTCACCTGGATACGTCATATTAAAACATTTCCCCAAAGGACATAACATTAAAATGGGTGTTGAGAAGTGTACCCTGATAGCTGTACAACAGTTAAAAGCAGGTCATACAATTGACGAGCCCCAGGTGCAGACTCAGTGAACACAGCCTGGCCATCGAGGAGGGACGCCACAGACAGACCTGACTCCCAAGAGAAGACAGACTGTGCTCCCGCTGCACACAAAACCACCGGACACAGCTGCACTTCCTAACTTCCTGCCAGTCATACCAAGACATCAGGAACACACACTTCCCACGGATTACCCAGGCATGCAAGGACTTTGAAAACACGCCAGATGCTAACAATCTGCCATATCTGTTGGGAGAAATACAAGTATGTGCGATCACAGCAGCCAGATTCGTCACCTGTTGTGAGGAGAGAAGGACCTCAAACTCCCCATAAACAGCCTCATCCCACAGGACTTTAACCACTAGCACACCTTTGTTAATATGTAACTTCACTTTTTCTGTCTGTTCACAATGATTGTACTATTGCACATATCCTCCACATTATAAATACAGTGTATGTACAGTGTATCTTTAATTGATCTGTTTATAGGAGATACAGGACTTTTTTTTATAATATTTCACATTTGACTTTTGTTATATTTAGTATTTAACATCGTAATATTTGATATGTATATATATTTTGTATTTAATGTTTATATTTTGACTTAATTTTTCACCTGCTTTGGCAATGTTAATGTTTGTTTCTCATGCCAATAAAGCTTTTTTAGAGAGAGAGAGAGAGAGAGAGAGCTGGAAAGAGAGAGAGAGCGAGAGAGAGAGAGAGAGAGAGAGAGAGTGAGAGTGAGAGAGAGCGAGAGCGAGAAAGCGAGAGAGAGAGGCGCCACCTCACCTCTTTGGGGGACAGTATGGACACGTAGTCCTCGTAGATGATCCGGGCCTTCTCGTCCACGGTGGCCGGGTTGGTCTCCTTCTTGAGCTCCTCGCAGGCCAGCCAGAAGAGCAGGTTCTCCTCGCTGTACTCGGAGCGCAGGAACTCACGGAAGATCTCCCGGCCCTCCTGGGAGCGCATCATCATCTCAAAGCTCCTGGCCCACGAGCCCATGTCCTCTAGACTGGGGAGGCTACGGCATGGCACACAGACACACACACACACACAAACACACACACACACAGATGCACCAATGCGCATACACACATGCGCACGGACACACACATGCACACGACACACACACACGGACACACACACACACACACGAGACACACACACACGAGACACACACACACGACACACACACACACACGAGCGAACAAACAAGCACACACGAGGCACACACGCACACAGACACACAAGAAGCAACACACATACACAGGCACACACACAGACACACAAACATAACACCACACACATGCATGCAGGAAGAAACCAGAGCACAGTGGTTGTAGCAGTGTGTGATGCAGTGTTTTGAACCATTGGGCATGCAAGCAGCTGTACAGACGTGTGAGGTCTGACACAGGCTTCTGACTCGATACATGAGGATACATGGAGGTGTAACCCTCTTCGCAAAGCGTCACAGGGAGGGTTTTGTATTGTCAATTGTGGGTCGTGTGAGGTCCACCCAGGAGCTTACAACCTGAACAATGTGTGCACAACCACAGCTCGCGCATATCTGTGGTGATCGCTTAAAGAAAAATACACACAACTAAGAAAGCACACGGCAAAAACAAACAAGAAGGAGTGAAGTGTTCTGTTGTGCGCACACACAACAAGCACTCCGTCATCAGGCGCTAGCCTGTTGACAGGACACCTTTGTGGAGGATGTCGGCACGCAAACTAAAAACCCCAGGCCTGTCGTGGGGCTTGTGCACGTTTCAGGGTTGGGTTTCTTCTAGAGACCGATGAGTTGCCTTACTGTTCGTCGCTGGCTTCGATGCTGTCCATCTTGGTGCAGGTCTCGCGGCCACTCCTCTCGATTCGGTCCTCATTCCTACGATGGACGGAACACAACGCACCATGGTGTGACCAGGGCCTGGCCCTCTGTGTACTGAACAGGTACTGGACGCATGGGCAATGGTACCACCTTCTTGGTAGGAGTTGATCACCAGTTAACCTGATCAAACTGTGTGAGCCTTTTACCCCATTATGGGAACTAGTCGGAATAAAAGGCTTTTCTGGGATTAAAGGACGAAAAGAGAATAGTGAATAAACGAAAAGAGAAGTATTGCTATTCCTTCTGTTTACCCTTCTTTACATTGTGTCATCAAAAGCTTTAACCCACGGCACACCATGATAATAATTATAAAGCTGCCATTTGAATGTCCATAACAAGCAGACAGACCCACAGACCCACACACATGCGGACACGCAGACAGGCAGACTGACACACACACAGGGTACACCCCCGCTCACTGGCCACACATGATGGGTTCTCGGTGCTATATGCGCTGAGCCGTCTATTTTAATCCAGACCGCGAATGGCTTTCCTTTCCCGCTCCGTGTCTCATCAAAGCCCCCATTGTGCTGCATTAATGGCCGGGCCGGCCCCGGGCTGGCTTGGGGCCCCGGCCACGCTCACAGTACTGCTAAAAATACGCTGCTCTTCACAGCTGTTTTGCATGTGATGTGTCAATGGAAATAGAAGGCGGCAGGACTAGATAAGGCCAGAGTGGCGGCGGCTGGGGAGTGTGTGTGTGTGAGGGAGAGAGAAGGGGGGAAGAGATTAAATTATATAAATATATATATATATATATATATATATATATATATATATATATATATATGTATACACACAGCTGATAAGGGACACTGTAAATCTTCACTTGTTTACAGGCACGGCGATTCTGATCAAAACCCATTTCCACGCGCTAAATTCATTGATCGTGCTCAGGCAATGCGTTCATTTGTACGGATTAAACATTTAATTGAAAACATTGATTTTAGCAGTTAAATAACACCTGAGGCACTCAAACTGGCACCTGCCTACCATAGTGGTACTCTGGGTAATTCTACTGGGGTAATGAAATACATTAATAAAAGCGACGTGTGTACATTCGCTTTTCTCAAGATGCAACCGGTTCATCGTGGCTTGTAAACCCATGTGTTGTAAGAACACCACAAATTAAAACCCTACTGCAATTGAAATACTACTTCCATTACACCGCCAATGGTCGTACTGCGAATCAACCCTGATATACACTGACAAGCTGCTGCAACAGGCATCCATCGAACGTCTCAAAAAAGATTTCAGGGGCATTTTGCGGTCAACGAAGGACAAGTAGGGCTATTTTTCCTCAAAAACGATTTTCTACCTTCTGATTTCTGCCGCTGACACAAGAAGCGCCGATCTCCCTGGTGGAGTCACGGACCAATGACTTCAGGTCCTGGCCACAGCACCCCCCCCCCCCCCCCCACTTCACATCGAGTGGTGCCAAAGAAGCCTGACATTCACCATTCATTGGCCGAGAACAATGTCTCCTTCACCAGCCTCGCTCACTCAGTGAGACGCGGCCTCACGGAGGCGGCTCCCAGGAGCTGGGCAGCCGTTTAAGCCAGCTTTGATCCCTTGCTGAGGGGCTTAGAGATAGCGGAACACAAGGTCACCATGGGATGAGTTTGATTCCTCCGCTCAAACTAGAAATTGCATTTCCTGCAGATAATGCGGTGAGTGCTGTGGTCTAGAATACGCTTGAACCTATGTTAATAAAGCGTCATAGTTTAAGACGTATAGAAATTATGAATAACTGTAAAAGTGAAAATATTTGAACAGAGTTCAAAAGTTTAAAGTTTGAATGTTGCAAGCGTGTACACAGTATACAGTATATTTGTAGTTGTAACTTGGAAAAATTGAAGAGCATTATTGATGTTATTTGTTAACATCTATTTTGTCGAGTTTATGTCACAGAATGATATGGCTCATACTGTTGGAATCTGTGGAGTCTCTCAGCTTTCATATGACACAGCGTTTGGGTAGACAGCATGGCGATCCATGTGTCTGCTTATTCAAGTGTGTGAGTTTATCCACACAGTTTATAAATGGCCTGAAGGCTGATGGGTGGTTTAATCAGCCTCACCTGGCCTGAGTCCCGCTGATTGGACTCCGGGGCTGGGTGAGGCTGCACTACTGTTGTGCATTGAGAAATCAATGTGCACAAGTTAAACCAGCCATCACTGCACCCACTCAAGTAGAGATGTCCTGCATGGCAACATGGAGCACCAGCTCATGTATCACTGTCTGCAGACCTTACAAGAAACCGGTTTCCAACATCACCACCCCGTGTCCTTGGTTATGGAGGAGCCCTGAAAAGCCACCTAGGTGGAGTGTAGCATGGACATTGCTACAGTCATGTTTAAAAATGTCATATTTGATAAGAAAAGTAATAGTTATCGATTCCAACACAAGCTGAACATTAAGAAGTGTGAGTGGAGTCTGTAAGGAAAAAACGGAGGGAGTTTTGGAATAACAGTAAAGAATGAAAATACAGAACATAAGCAGAGTGCTTCCTAGCAGCATCACCTAATGAGTGTGTGTTATGTGCGCCTGTCTACATGTGTGTTTTAAGTGTGTGTGTGTGTGTTTTGTTGCATGGTTGTGCATTAATTGTAAAGAATTAACTGCTAATTTTTGATTTCCTGGTTGGTCTTTAAAAGACACAATTGAGTTGGCCCCTGCTTAGGGCGACCACAATGCAAACCCTCAAACTGGGCATCATTTATGAAGGTAAATACGCTGCAGGACGTGAGAGCTTGAGGATGTCATGTGAGAACTTGTACAATACGACGGGAGAACCAAAATCTGACCTCAACCGTTTACATTTTCACCTTTCCTCATACACATGTGTTCTGAGTCACAGAAAAATGTTTCACTAATGTATACATAGATATTTACATGAATACAGTAACGGCTGCAAACTTGAATCCAAAATGTACTTATCTGAATAGCTTTACTTACTTGATTACAACGTCTCAAATTGGTCACTGCAACTACCCAATTGTGCTCTGCATAACAACGTGACGAATGCCTTGCCTTTTGCAACACTTTTTGCAATAAATGTGTTGCATAACCTTTGTGTTGCAAAAGCATTTGTATTTGTGGAAGTGAGAGAGCAGAGCGGGGGGAGGGAGGGATACACCAATCAATAGACAAAGCGCTCTTTTGCTCTGCTGTATTGTGCGTCCATGTGGGTCTCACTGCAGAGCCAAATGGGTGGAGCTAGACCTACTCCAGCTCCACCTCTCTGGACCTGGTGCAGCTGATTGGATTTTATGCCAGCCAATGCGGGTAAGCAATTTTTTGGTTATGAAATAACTTTCATCCTGAAATGCCCCGTATCCGGGCAAAGCCCCTAGCCCCAATTGCCAAGACGTTTTCAAGACGTTCTAAGCCAATTGTTTGATTTGGAATCATTCAATTATATTCACCCTGACCTTTCAATAGAGGGGTCAAGTGTCAAACTTGTACAATGAGTTCTCAACAGAACTACCTGTTTGTGTCTCATCAAGTTTGTATTGTCAATTTTGCATTGGTTTGTATTGGATTTATTGATTGATTTGGAGATTTCGCCTAAACCTACCTCTATGAAAACCTCTCTATCTTTGCTCTACTTCACTTTATTGGCATCAAATTTGACCTAGGTACTCATCAGATGTTGTGCTACGGCCCTATTGTACAATAGGACTACCAGCTGATAATGCAATCGGTGGTATTCGATCTAAAACATGAAATTGATTTCAGGCAGAAATGAAATCGTCCACTTATGCTGTGTTCATGCTTTATTCACTCGAATCAAGCAGTAGACAATGAGCTACATTTTTGGTTGGAATCTTTGAGGCCCCTAGTGCTTGTATATATGCATTTAAGTTTTTTTTTTTTTTTTTTTTTACAGCCTATGGCCATCCATGTTATACATGAACATGGACAGATTATATGAACACAATATTCTTAACAATCCACAAAATGTTTGGCTCTTGGTTCCTGTGATAGGAACGGGATGCTGTGATAAGGTAGATTAATGTTTAGAATGGAAGCACAGTTCTCTTTGCTTACAAGTTTGAATTCTATGTAAAGGGTAATTTATACAAACCCAGATGAAGATTCATCACCTTGTACTGAAAATTGGGCTCAAGTAAAAGCAATGAATATGAGTAAATGTTGGATTAAAAGTTTGCCGCTGTCATTGTATTAAATAGTAAATGTGAATATTTCTTCTGTGACTTCACATTCAGAACACAGGTGGGTGAATATTTGCGTGAAAAAGTGCAAATGTAAACATTCGAGTTCAGATTGTTGTTCATCAATACCCTCATATCATTGTAGCCTACATGTTCACGCACGTGCACATGTAGGCATCCGATTATTTAGCATTTCTACCGCGCATGACCGGAAAGCGTGTGCAGAACGCAAAGTCTTTAGAAAAGACAGACTTTCTCTACAGCATGACAGCTAACCGTTAGCATACTGACATGACAAGAGCCATACCCGTTATAGGCTAGCAACAGCCTTGACAACACATTGATTGATTGACACACATACAGACACATCACTGGTGAATTCATACGCGTGGAGCATTGTCTATGTTTTTTGATTGGGTTTAATGAGTGGGACCAAACTTGATATACATCTCTAAACGCTGAAAACATGTAATAATATCATTATTATTTTAATTGTGGTGAAAATCGAGACAATTTCGCAGTGAATGTTGAAAACCGGGACATTTGAGTGCTTTATAGATATTTGTCAGGACTGGGGACACCCAGCTTTAAACCAGGACAATAACGGACACACAGGGACGTCCCGTCACCCTACCCCTCTGGAAGGAACTAGCAACACTAAAGTGTCCTTTGAGCAAGGCATTAAAATACACCACTGGCACCGTTATGTAGTAAGCTCTGTATACACACACACACACACACACACACACACACACACACACACACACACACAAATCGTGGTGATTAATTGTAAAATGATTAGCATTAGGTAGTGATTGTACTGCCTTTCAAACTTGCCCTTTAATTATGAAGACAAAAAGATATAAATAAAGAAAACATGTACGCATTCAGAAGAAAATAAACCAAATCAATGTACTTAACTTCCATTCCAACCAAATCAGTGTCTACGGTGGGCGGAGACACCTGTTCCCGCCAGTAGAGGGGCCTGGGCGTGACAGAGCATGAGAGTGTGTTGACGGCTTACCAGAGGCACTTGCAGCAGCCGCACCAGCAGAGGCAGCAGGTGTTGGGTCGGGGCTGACCTGGGGCCTGCGGGGGGCCCTCGATGTGGCCCGCCTGCCTTTTCCTCATCTCCACTCCACTCAGACTACGGGGCTGCACACACACACACACACACACACACACAGGCATTTAACACACACCGGTCACACACACATAAGCATGTAACATACACACACACACACACACACACACACACACAAAGAAGCATGTATCACACTCTCACACACACAGGAGCATGTCACACACACAAACACACACAAACATGTATCACACACACACAGACACACACACACACACAGAAGCATGTATCACACACTCACACACACAGAAGCATGTAACACACACACACACACGTAGAAATCATGTAAAACACATACATACACACAAACACAGTTGATCTAAGAACTCCAGTGTAAAGCAAACCATATAAAAAAAATTAGAGAGAGAAAAGAAAACGTAGGTTCCCTTTTTTCTGTTATTCAGTTCTGTCCAGATCAACAGACTCACCATACACACATCTCACTGCATGCACAAGTCCCACCCCCAGACAAAAGCAGCACCAATCACGCTACGGCACATCTGTAGATTCCCCACCTCTAAGCTCATACAGTGACGCAGGCTTTTGTTCAGGTAAATGCTAAATCATCCATGCACGTTGAATCTCATTTGGAAATATAAAAGCCCTTCCTGAGCACAGAGACAGAATGTGCTGGGTCAAATCTTTTATGTCCTTAGCACATCAAACAAAAAATATTCATTCTCTTTGCTGTTTTTTAAGAGAGAACATTGTCATCATGGTCAACATTGTCATATGAGATTGTCATCTCATATGTAAAATATCCAATTCTAACCTGTTGCACTCAAAAGTGAATATCATAGAAACACATACTTTTCTTTCATACATCATGCCGGGACATTCTGACACGACAGGCATGAAACACAAGCCAAACTAGACGGTAGACACGGTTAAAAGACAACATTTGAACCATCTTCACTCACAACTCAACACAGCCGTTGATATCGATACATGTTCATAATGGCCATGTTTAGAACAGCCTTCTCGGTTCAAAGTAACGGAGCAGTAAGACCCAACGTTATTGTTGGAGCGACGATGTCAGGGATCCTTGTGGGCAGGACATTTCCTTGATCATTGTTCAGCGAACAAAGAAAGCTGGGCAGGATGTCCGGTCGTTTCATTTGTTGGATAATAATTGGGGGGTAATAATTGTAACATGAATCAGCTGCATTTATGGACCAAAGTTCTCCATATCAGAAACCTAGCATGCCAAGTTCACGTATAAATGTGATCAAAATGAAGACCACCCCCTACTGGGGGTGTATCATAAATGTGATGGACTCTCACGGACTACCACCCCGTTATAAACATAGCATTATTAGCATACAGTCTTGAGGGATACCAGTGCCAAAAGCAGATTAGCCAAATGATTGCGGGGAAAAAACGCTTACCTGTGAAGTCATCCTTCCGATTCTCATCAAATGTTTGCTATTAAGCCCAAACAAAAACCGTAGGGAATACGGGTTGAGACCACTCGAATTGGTGGCCGTGCTCTTTCTACTGGGGTTTTCACACTTATCCACTCTTTTGGCTTTTCTTACCACCCTGATGGGGCTTCAGCGGCTGTGCTGAAACAGACCTGCCTGATATGTAAATGCGGTCGCCTGACCACTTGAGTGATCATCGGTTATGCAGCGGCTACGCGGCAACCGTGGAAAAACAGGCGTCCAGATGCAAACGACGGTGCGCCGAGGCTTTGTTGCAGCCCGAGAGGGGAAGGATACAGTGAAAGAACATGCAAATACAGCATGGAAATATACGACATTAAAAACCCAACCATGCACAGGGAGGGCAGGCAGATGGGAGGAACACAGAGAGACCCTTTACGGTAAATGTGATATTAAATGTGAGACATATAAACGTGACACTGTCAATTCTTTTCTTCATTACCAGCTGATCTTTTGAAATCAGTTAATAATGAAAAAAGTCACACAAATTGGATATTTGATACCAATTAAATAAAACAGATGGAGATGGTAAAGCAACCACGCAGTCACATTGGATGAATAAAAAGCGCACCTACCATGAGAATTAGTAAAATCCTGAAGACAGGTTACACAGAGTGGTCATGGCGCTGAGGTAATAGGTGGGTGGACGACCAAGTCTGTCTGACTGACTAACTGACTGACTGTTTGGCTTGTTAGAAATGGAGGATGGGGAGCCGGTACTTTCTTTCTGCTTGGGAGATGGACTGCTAATTTCACCATCTCTGACCAACTGACATTTAAAAAGGGATGGGAGGGAGGCAAAATAAATATAAATACAGGTATCTCTGCTCCTTATGGCTCCCTTCACTCGCTCTCCCTCTCTCTCTGTCCCCTTCTAGGCTTCCGTATAATTATGGTATGGCACAGCTAAGGGGTCGTTGCAGATGAAGAAATACAGCGAGCAGGGAAACATTTCAACAGCATCTGAAAAACACAGAGGAAACAATACTTTAGTATCTTCATAATCTCTTTGTTGCTATCATTTTTAAATGTTTCTTTTTGGATTAATTCAATTCTGTAATTTAACTTTATTGTTATTGTTTAATTAAATGCATTCATTAACTAAATTAAAGGTGTGGTGTGTAGCATTTAGTGGCATCTAAATTTATCGGACTTGGCCGAAATGGAACACATTATTCATGTATGAATAATACATTATTCACAAGCATGTATTAATTATGTATAATCCAATGAAAATAAGAATCTCTGTGTTTTCGATACCTTACAATTTTATCTACATAGGGAGCTGTTCCTCTTACACAGAGCCATGTTTTTTTATATTGTCATCAGCTATCTTATTTGTAAGTTATGATCTTAAGTTATACAGACTAAATACAACAAATAAATCTATCAAGGAACGTTATCACTTGAAACTTGGTAACTCAATACTGTCGTAGACTATGAAATAATCTTGGAATTACCTACGGGCACCTTCTAGGTTCGTTGGGATGTGATAGGTGAGGGGGTAGGAGGTGGGGGGTTCGAGGGGTTTAGTTGGCTGCAATCTGCAACCTCACCACTAGATGCCACTAAATACAACACACTGTAACTTTAACTAAATTACTTTGATCAGGATTTCACCATAATCATTTTCCTAAACTTGTTATCATTATCCAATTCATCTAGTAGGTCTAGCAAAAAGCTATTATCACTCTATTATCGAGTCCTGTCAAATCGGAGCCAATGCATTCTCCTGTGTAGTCCTACTGTAAGTATACAGTAGGCCTACATCAATGAACCACAAAGCCCAGCAGGAAACATTATATGAAACACATAATTACATTGAATTTCATTTGGTTCAAAATTCTCATCGTCAGTTAATTAGTAACTGAACATTGAATTGTTAAATGTCAGGGATGGCATTAATGTTTATTACTGTTTACTACTGTTATTAGGACATTTAATGAAATGTTATCAGATGTGTGAACAGTGATTTAAAAAATGTAAAGACTTATAGTCTCTAAATCATTGCAAATACACGTTAAGTATTTAATTATTGTATAGAGATCCGAGAAGAGCTTTGTGTTATAGGTGTGAAATGTTTGCATGACAAACTGAGATTTAACATTAATATAAAATGCAAATATATATGTGATTCCATTGACTGCATAAGTTGCATTTACCAGCTCTAACAATCTATAGGAAACTGCAATGTGGGCGTTATTTCAGCTGTGCACGGATGTAGTGTACAGTACGACAGCGGGGGAAGGGACACACACACACCCACACACACATACACACACACACACACGCGCACGCACGCACACACACACACACACACATTACATGGAGGTGCCGGCAGAATAACAGCACTAAAACATGTAAAATGTTGAGTGATGAATACAGTACAGTACGTTGGTGCAACATTTACAAGACAGATTGCATGGCAGGCCTATGTGGATGATAAGTAGGCAGAAGGCTCATCGGGACAGAGCTACAGCAGCTAGCTGGCTGCTGGCTGCTCTTGCAGCTGTCTGATCCCGAGCATCCGAGCCCCGCTCACTGCAGGTGAGGCTATAGCTAATAAAACCGTTCCATCACGGGGAATTAACATCCATTCATGGGGATGACTGCTCATTGTTGACTTTCGCCTCAATGATGATAATAAAAAAAAAAATCTCACACCACCCACTGTCTGGTGCTAGCTAAGCCAACAGTGAAAGAGAT